>PVLC010011182.1:0-47952 GCA_004027655.1 Graphiurus murinus
TTTTTTTTTTTTTTTTTTTTTCAGTACTGGGGATTGAACTCAGGGGCATTCTACCTCCAAACTATACCCCCAGCCCTATTTTTTATTCTTTATTTTGAAACAGGGTCTCACTAAGTTGCAGAGTGCCTCACTAGGTAGCTGAGGCTGGCCATGAACCTGGATCCTCTGGTTTCAGCCTCCCAAATGCTGGGATTACAAGTGTGCACCACCACAACCAGCCCTCCCATACTCTTGAACAGGCAGAATAAATACCATCAAAATGGCCATTCTTCTAAATGTGATCTACAGAGTCAATGCAATATTCATTAAAATACCAAGGTCATTCTTCACAGATATAGAAAAATATGTCCTTGTATTCACTTGAACAACAAAAAAACCCCAAAATAGCTAAAATAGTTCTCAGCAACAAGAACCATGCAGGAGGCATCACAATACTTGACTTCAAACTATACTATAAAGCCATAGTAATAAAAACAGCATGGTAATGGCACAAAAACAGACACATAGACCAATGGAGCAGAACAGAAGATTCAGAAACAAACCCACACACTTAGAGCCAATAAGAGGCCAAAAGATACACTGGAAAAAAGATAGCTCATCAACAAATGGTGTTGGCAAAACTGGTTATAAATATGCAGGAAAAAAAATGGAAATAAACCTTGCTTTCTCACCCTGCACAAGAGTCAATTCAAGATGGATCAAAAGCTGGGCATGGTGGCACATGCTTGTAATCCCAGAATTTGGGAGGTTGAGACGGGAGGACCCGGGTTGGCAGCCAGCCTCAGCTACCTAGTGAGGCACTCCACAACTCAGTGAGACCATGTTTCAAAATAAAGAATAAAAAATAAATAGGGCCGGGGGTAGAGCTCAGAGTAAAGAAGAACAAAATTATGTCATTTGCAGGGAAATGGATGGAACTGAATAACATTATGCTAAGTGAGATTAGTCAGTCACAAAAAGTGAAAAATCTGATGTTTTCCCTAATATGCGGAAGCAAGGAGAAAACAGAACATAGGAGGGACTCCAGACAAAGGAGGAGAAACCTTACATGAGTGAAGAAGGTGACCTAATTGAGGGAGATGGGAGAGGGGGAAGAGAGGAACAACTCAATGGATGTGATTACATGCACAAACTTATCAAAGCCAATTACTGGGCTGAACACAGGGAGGAGGGGAGAGGGAGAGAATAGGGTGGGAACTGGGAGAAGGTTCAATGAGTACTGTGTGCATGTGTGCCTCTATCACCCTGAACTTCAATAAGATGTATGATTACAATGTACCAATTATATATGTATATATATGAAAATATGATCATCAAAATCCAACCATAATTTCAGATTTATAAGATACCAGGAGAATCTTATTGTAATTATAAAATAAATTTTGTTGTAGCTTTTTAAAACAAGCATTTTTTTTCTGTTTTGAAGATCTCATAAGAATAAAAGTAACAAAATATTAATCCTTACAAATAGTTAAAAAGAAATTCAAAAACTGAAAGGAAATTCAGTCAATCCTTATAGCACACAGAGAGTTAATGAAAGAATGGATAGCACACAGAGAGTTAATGAAAGAATGGATAATTGTTATGTTTCTTCTCAAAATATACTTCATTCTTGCGTAGACTTTCCTATATGAAGATGAATGAAGAATAGAAATACCCATACTGTTATTCAAGGAACTTGTTATGTTCAAAATGTGTTGAACTATCTCCCAATAACAAGAGAGTGTCTTGGAAAGTATCAGCAACACTGACTTTTACACCAAAGGGAAATTCTGATGAAATACTTAAAACATTATGATTGCTAATAATTTCTCTATTAGTAACAGTAGTTCCATGTTCAACTTCAGCAATATTAACCACTTTCTAAGAGCTGAATTTCCCCAGTGAGAAAAATTTAATTTCCTTTCTTCAGCAACCTTTGTATGTAGGGACCCTCATCATAAAAAGTGTGAAACAGTTAACAAGAAATGTAGATTTTGATAATGAAAAGAACCTTCATTCCCCTTCTAAGCTATATCAAAGTCATATTTTTAAAGTACAAAAGAGGAGCAGCAGGTAATTAATGAAATTGTTCTAAATGAGAGGTAGTTATGCCTCATGGCCCAGAACAGATTTACAGCCATATTAGAGAGGAATACAAATATTAACATTGATTCAATGGCTTCCCTTTATATTTTTTAAAACATCCATTTACAATGTCTGAAAAAGTTATCAGTTTATGCTTCCTTAAATGTAAAGCTGAGAGCACTTTCTTAAAAAGGAGGAACACAGTCCACTTTCTGGTGTGTCCCATACAGAGCTTAGAAGTTGCCACTTCATCCGACAGCATGTTAAAAGTTAACAACCTGAAAAATTAACAGTTCTTCTTAGAGCCCTCAAAAAAGTAAGGTCATGAGGCATACTTCTGAATCCAAATTTGGAATAATAGATAAGTACAGAGAATCAGTACTTGTCTGAAAAGAAAACCAGTGTAGAAAACCTGAAATTTAATTGATGAATCCTGGAGGCTTGGTGTGAACAAGCCTGAGAGACAAATGCCTGGGCTGTCCATCCATTATGGAGGGAGAAGGAGAGTTTAGAACACTTTTGTGAGTTTCTCCTCTAAGAATTCCACCAAGTTCCCACTGTTGAAGATGGGAGTTAACCCCCAGGTTTCTGCAGGACCAAGAAGAAATGTGCCACAGCATTGTTCTCAACAAGGCCTACCCTCAGATGAAACTATTTTACCATAATTTTTTAAATATCGGGTGTTTTTCAGAGCCTAAATGACCTGAGGAAAGCAAAATACCTAACTCCAGCACCTTCTAGCCATCCTTTACCACCTAAATGAGTGAAGAAGAAAAAACATTAAGAAAAGAAAAAAAGCACCTGTGAAGTTACTAGCCTAGAAGTAAGAACCAATCATAGGACTGTAGAATGCTTCCCCTCTCTTCATGTCTTAGCACTGTACTACTAAAGGCTTATAACTGTAGTTCCTGTTACTCAGCACATCATGCTCACCTTCTAATAAAAATCATGAGGCATATGAGAAGGCAAAAAGAAACAAGTTTGAAGAGATACAGAAGCATGAGAACCAGATCCAAACACAGCAGGGATGATGGAATTATCAGACTGAATTTAAAACAAGTATATGTTAAAAGCAGACAACACGCAAGAACTGGTGGATAATACAAACAAAGAGATGGTAATTCTAAGAAAGAATTTTTTTTTTATGCTAGAGGATCAAAAGCACTCTAACAAAAAAAATTTCCTTTGATGAGCTCATCAGAAGACTGGACACCACTGAGGAAAGAATCGCTGAGCTTGAGGATATACTAATAGAAACCACTCAAAGTGAAGAGCAAATTAAAAAGAGGCCAAGGGGAAAAATAAAGAAACAAAATATCCAAGAACTGTGAGAGAACTACAAAAGTGTACCAAAACATAATAGGAAACCAGAAGGCAAATAAGGAGAGTAAGAAAAAGAAAAAGGTTTGAGGAAAATGACTGAACATTTCCTCTAAATTAATGTCAGATGCCAAACCACAGGTCCAGGGAAACTCCTGATAGAGAATACCTATCAAGGTGTATGCCAATAAATCTACACTTACTCATATCATATTCAAACTACAGAAATTTAAGGATAAAAGATCTTCAAAGAATCCATGGAACAAAAGTCATCTTACTTATGGAGAAGCAAAGATAGAATTACAACCAACTTCTCCTCAAAAACCATGTATACAAAAAGAAAGTGAAATGAAATGCTTATTTATTCACAAAACATTCTATACTTAAAATTCTGTGCCCTACAAAATTATCCTTCAAAAATGAAGAAATAGATTTTTGTTGACAAATAAAAATTGGGGGAACTTTTCAGTAGTAGACCTGCCTTATAAGAAATATTAAAAGAACTAAGATGTATGTTATAAAAAAAAAAGAGCATCGAAGAATGTACAGTGAAGGGAAATTAAAAAGAATTACTTTTCTTATTTTTAACTGATCTAATAGGTAACAGTTTATTCAAAATATTAATAGTAATATATTTGATTATGTATGTTACATATATATCTTATGTGTAAATACATATGCTTATATATAAGTTAAATGAATGACAGCAGTAATTCAAGGAATTAGATGAAGGAATTAGGAATATTTTGTTATTATAAAGGTACTTGCACTATCTACAAAGGAGTATCATGATCTGTAAGTGAACTTGGATTAGTTATAAAGGAATATTGTAAATTCTAGGATAGCAATTACAAAAGTTATCAGGAATAAAGAGGGGTGAATTACTAGCTATTAGGAAGTCAGTACTCCAAAAAAGCCTAATGATGCTTGATGTGTATGCACAAGATACAGAGACAAAACTGATAGAATTGTAAGGAGAAATAAATGAATCCAACATTGTAGATGGAGACTTCAATGCCCCTCTATCAGAAATAGGCTAGGAAGAAAGTTAGTATAGACGAGATTGGGTGACACACATAATATAAAATATAAAGCATGTAAGAAAATATTAATCTTATAAATAACATAAAATCCTGAAACTGACTTTTAAAGAGACCAAATAAGTGATATATTATTGGTGCACTGTAATCATACATCTTTGTTAGATACAAGCTGATAAAGGCATACATGCACACATTTCTCATTTAACCCTTCCCCAATTCCCACCACATTCCTTTCCTCACCCCTCCTTCTCAAGTTCAGTTTAGAGATTGACTTTGATATATTTGTGAAAGTACATCATGTGCATTAGGGTGTTACCCTCCCCCCATTACCTTCAGTTAAGTCACCTTCTTTGCTCATCTAAGGTTTCTCTTTCTTCGTCTAGAACCCCTCTTATGACCCACTTTCTCCCTAGCTCCCACATTTTAGGGAGAGCATACGAGTTTTTACTTTTTGTGACTGACTAATCTCACTTAACATAATGTTTTCCATTTCCATTCATTTCCCTGCAAATGACATGATTTTGTTCTTCTTTATGGCTGAGTCAAATTCCACTGTGTATATATCCCATAGTTTTGTAATCCATTCATCTGTTGATGGACATCTGGCTGGTTCCACAGTTTGGCAAATGTGAATTGTGCAGTTATAAACATAGATACACATGCATTGCTCTGATAGTTTGGTTTCCATTCTTTTGGGTAGATATCCAGAAGTGGTATTGCTGGATCATATGATATATATTTTTTAAAATACTATTATAAGGAATGTTCCTATAGTAAAAAGCTTTCAAGTCCCAGTAAAAATTTACCAAGTTAGAGCAATTGTTAATATAATAAAACCAGAGCAACTAAATCAGGGGGACAGAACTTTGAAATTTATTATAATTATATTTCATCCTATTTACATATAATTTAATGACCCTGCATATTCAACAATGAAAGAGTTGGGGCATAGTGGAGCATGCCTGTAATCCTTGTACTTGGGAGGCTGAGGTAGGAGAATCACAAGTTCGAGGCCAGCCTTGGCAATTCAGCGAGCCTCTGTATCAAAATAAAAAAATAAAATAAAAAGAACTGGCAATGTAGCTCAGTAGTTCAGTGTCCCTGTGTTCAATCCCCAGGAAAACCTATATATATATATATATGAGAAAATGAAAGAGTGGCATCAACTATAATAGTGTGCCAATTTCTGCAGGGTAGAAAGAATATTGGCTAAATATCAATAGAATTATTTCTAGGTTAGCATAAGAGATTGTTAGGTGGAATGAAATAGATGAGCTGCCTCTAAGTAACTCACCTTTATATGAAATAGCTGAATAATGGCTAATTATTTCTTAAAACTCCTTTTGAATACAATGAAGCTGAATACTGCACCAGAATCCACACTGGATACTAAGCAGACCCAAAAATTAAATTAGACTATTTTGGAGACAGTGAATAGAGAATATGAAGTAAATGAGCCTGTTATGGTCAAGATCAAATGCCTGTGAGTCTGTTCATGTCCTGTCACCCGGGATATTTTGAGGACAAAATGAAAGTATTTAGACTTATGGCTCTGAAGAATCAGGCTAAGTTATATCAGGTTTTATATGTAAAAATTGTCAGACTTTTATCAAGAAAATGAGCTACTGCTGCAAAACCAATCAGAAAATAAACCCTCTCCAGGATCTCTGAACAGAGAAGAATGTCAAAGAACACAAGACAGAAGTGGCTTGGCACACACCATGGCCAAGACAAAGTTCCCTAACTTATGAAGAGAACAAGTCTAGTGCTAGTGAGAGATAAATGTGATATAACTTTAAAAACTAAATGACTACATTACTTGAAGGTATTAATGTTTAAAAAATGAAATGTTTCAAGGTCTATTGTGGTTAAGCAAGAGAATTGTATATAGTCTGTGCAAGGCATAAAATTGTATTTGTGACAATAGAGTGAATTCAACCTTTATTGCTAATAAACAGAGACATTATATTTTCAGTGCAAGGAATAAAATCACATTTGTGGTAATAAATGTCTCTTCTCTTGGTCTCAGAGCAAACCAGAGTGGTATGCTTGTCATTCTTTTCCCACTCTTTTCAAATATATTTATTTGCTTTAAAATCTAAACTTAGATGGCTAGGTTAATATTTAAACTTTTTCCAAATAAAATATTTTCACATTTAAGTTTAATGGAAATATATATTAAGCTTTTCTAGAGGAAAAAAAATCAGCCAGCACCAAAGACCAGATCCTCCCATAGAATAATCTGTTTTAGAATTTAAGGTAATAAAGAAAGAAGGGCCGGGCGTGGTGGCACACACTTGTAATCCCAGCATTTGGGAGGCTGAGACCAGAGGATCCGGGTTCGCAGCCAGCTCAGCTACCTAGTGAGGCACTCCACAACTTAGTGAGACCCTGTTTCAAAATAAAGACTAAAAAATATGGTTGGGGGTGTAGCTCGGAGGTAAAATGCCCGAGTTCAATCCCCAGTACCGCAAAAAAAAAAAAAAAAAAAAAAAGAAAGAAGGGACCTTGTAAGAGATAAAGTTATGATCACTAAGCAGAAAATTTTTAAACATATTTAAATTTATTGAAAATTATAATTTTTATGTGATAATCATAATCTTTATAGAGTTAAAATGTACATGCCTACTATAATCTTTCAAATGAATTAGTTAAAAAGCTGCCTATAAACCACAACATTTATGATTCAAGAAAGTCTTCTTTGAAATGACTAGAAATATCATATTCTTTACCTAATTAAAAAAGTCTAAGCTGATCTTTTATCCCTGCTTTAACTGTATTGAAAAACAGAATATATTATGTTCTAAAAACACAACATATTCAAGTGAAATTATCACACCAGAAATATATTATAAAGCTGTGGTTTCTAATTTTGAAATAGTCATTTGCTTTTTAAATATATAAGAGGACTTATGTAGATAATCTAAGAGTAAAGAAGACAACAAGAAGCATCAATTACAGTCCCTGTATTTAAACATAATCTGTTTAGTCATTGTAAATAGTTTGAAAACAACATAACATGCTATTAATTCATGCAAAAATTATTTACCAATGGACACAGATAATATATTTCCCTAGAAATACAAAGAGGAACTTTAAAATGTTCAAACATATTTTAGAAAACATGCATCTGAATAAATTCTTGTTTGGGGATGGTGAAAAATAAAAAATTCAGATACCCTGTTTTGATAGGCAGCACATTTTCAGTCTTTGCTCATGAGAACGTCTGTAGAGTAGGTGTGCTTCTTCTAGTGCACTTTTATACCACTTCTTTTTAGTTGTACATTTTCCTGGCTATATAAATGCAGAAAAAGAGTAAGATTTATTTTTAAATATACAATTTTAGTTTAAAATTCACACTACTTAACTATTGAGCTAGAACTAAATCTAACCTGAACGTTGTATAATATATTACTTAGACTTTGGTATCTAATTATTACTTTGTTATTTAGCAATTCAGCAAAGTTGTAGGGATTTTACAAGTTAAACTCCATAGGATAAGAACCTTGGTTCACTAAGATATTATAATATAATTCATCTCACACTTTGAAAGTTACAAAAAGTTAAAGCCCCCTATATAAAAGAGTAGTAGATATTACACATTTTATTAGAAAAATATTGTTTCCCTTTTAAGTGATATAGCAATGATACTGAAGTGGCAGAAAATGAATACACAGTTTCTTATCTTTAGAAAATTAATTTTATTTGCATTTAGCTTTGGTGTTATGGTAGATATTGACATATTCATACCTGTTTCTTAAACTTTTTGTGTCCCTGTTTCTTTATCTGTAAACAGTGAATGTGTATACATCATATGCTTTCATGTCTACTGAATGAAATAATTTGATATTTCTCTGGGAGAGTAAGAACTCAGAATTATTATACTTGGATATAGCACATTTTCTAAATATTTAGTGTTTAAGAAAACAGAATCAGATTGTATGGGTTAGACATGACTGCAAAAATTATCTAATCCAGTAATTTTTCCAATGTCTAAAAAAAAAACCTTCCAGAAAGGTTCTTAAGTGTAGATTCTTAAGTTTATAAAATGCATAACATCAGCTGGGCGTGATGGCAGACACTGTAATCCTTGTAGTTGGTAGGCTGAGACAGGAGAATTGCAGGTTCAAGGTAGCCTCAGCAAGTAGAGACTCTCAGCAACCTAGTGAAACCCTGTTTCCAAAAAGAAATAAAATTAAAATTGGGCTGGGTGTATAGCTCAAAGGTAGAATGCCCCAGTATCACAAACAACAACAACAAAAAAATGCATAATGTCATTTTCTTTTTGAAAACTTTACCATCAAAAAAATGGATATTCATTCTTTTGATTCATATTTACCACGTGTGTATAAAGATCATATTTTTATCCCAGTTGTATAACACACTTAACTTAGAAAATGAAATCTATATAACATCTATACTTAACTCAGAAAATAAAGCTATATATGCAAAGTTTTTCTCAAATGCTACCATATTCTTGGAGTCCCCAAATTAATATCAACTATCTGCTCCCATTGTACTTAATTCTTTCATCTCATGATTTATTATATTCTGGTTTATAGTTATTTATGTTCATAACTGTCACTGCCCATAAAATGACAGGTCCATGAAGACAGAGGCAAAAAGGAATATCTCATTTTGTAACTTCCTCAGTATCAATTTGCATAACAACTCATTGTATATTATATAAACATTCAGAAAGTGATTACTAAATTTCGTCCTGGGCATTGTTAATATAAAAGCAATGGAAAAAATAATCAAACAAAAATATATTTTTGTACATAGGATCTACAAATTTCATTCAAGTTATTTCTTAGGAAAAAAGATGAAAATATGCAGACTAAATTTATTGACATTGTAAATTTTAAATTATTTTCAGAATATTTCAGCTAGCTTTTGCATATTTAAGGCATTTCTGCAACTCTGGTATTCTGTCAACTAAGAAATTATAGTAAAATATCACCTAAAAACTTAGGTAGCCTTCAAAAGTTGTTATAATATTACCTATAGGAATATGATGATAAGAAAATTTCTTGAGAAAGTCCAATTTGATGTATCTAAAATAAACTTCAGTGAGTTAAGGGAATTGAAAAGCTTTGTTTAAAATTTGTCTGGCAATCCTAAGAATTTATTGGTAGATATGTGCCACCTAGTGGTAAAACAAATTAACATTTTCTGAAGCACTCAAAAAGCTAAGGTGCTAATTTATAAGAACTTTATATTACAGAATTAGACTTGACTGTGCATTGTACTTTTGTGTGTGTGTAGTACTAGCGATTGAATCCATGGAGCATTCCACCTCAGAGCTACACCTCCAGCCCTTTTTGTTTGGTTGGGTTTTTTTTTGTTTTTTTTTTTTTTTGTACTAGGGATTGAACCCAGGGGCATTCTACCTCCAAGCTACATCCCCAGTCCTATTTTTTTATTCTTTATTTTGAAAGGGGGTCTCACTAAGTTGTGGAGAGCCTCACTAAGTAGCTGAGGCTGGCCACGAACCAGGATCCTCCAGTCTCAGTCTCCCAAGTACTGGGATTATAAGTGTGCACCACCACGCCCGGCTGTTAGATTATTTTGAAACAGGATCTCCTTAGGTTGCTAAAAGTCTCACTATATTGCTGAGACTGGCTTTGAACCTGTGATCCTCCTGTTTTAGCTTCCCAAGTATTGGAATTACAGGTGTGTGCCACCACCCCGGGCTGTGCATCATACTTTTAAGATAGGTATTGTTTATTCAAGAAATGAGAAGAGCAAAGTTCAATAGTATACAATATGTCTTCCTTCCCATCCTACTTATTGTTTTTCATCAAAGCAACCATTTTTAACAGTTTCTTTTACAGTTTTCCAGAGATATTGTATGCATTTATAAGGATGTGAATAATTTATGTAAATTTATATTTCACAATGCTATGACTAGTTATACATGTTTAATTTTTTTCAATTTTATAACAGATTGCTTAATTTGATTGATTTAATATATTACACCCTCAGAATCTTTGAAGAAAATATACAAAACTTAAATTCTAGCTTGTGAGAACAATCAACTAACCACAAGCAGAGATAAGTAACAACTATGTTATAGAAGGTGATAAGTACTATTTAATAAAGAAAAGTTAAAACTAAGTGAGGGTGACTGCATGTGCTGAGGGATGAGGAGCAGGGACAGCTCATTGAACAAAGACCTGCAGGAGGTCAGGGAGCTAAGCATTTAGCTCTCCAAAGGAAAGAATATTTCAAGCAGAGAAAATCCTCTAAGGCAAAAGGCATGTGCATTCAAGATGCATCAAAAATTCCAGGGTGCCCGAGTATGAACAATGAAGAAGGAACGTAACAGGGAATGATGTCAGAAAATTAACAAGGGCTAGACCACAGAGGTTCTTGTAGGCCATTATAGGGTCTTTGGCTGTTTTAATAAAAGAAAAGCCACTGCAGTGTTCTAAGTGGAAGAATAATATTTGGCTTAATGTTTTTTAAAAATCATTCTTGGCTGGGCATGGTGGAGCACACTTGTAATCCCAGCATTTGGGAGGCTGAAACCAGAGGATCCGGGTTCGCGGCCAGCCTCAGCTACCTAGTGAGGCACTCCGCAACTTAGTGAGACTCGGTTTCAAAATAAAGAATAAAAAATAGGGCTGGGGGTGTAGCTCGGAGGTAGAATGCCCCTGAGTTCAATTCCCAGTACCGGAAAAAAAAAATCATTCTTGTTGCTTTGACAAGTATGAACTATATAGAGGCAAGTGTGGAAGCTGGACGGCTGGTTAAGAAACTACTGCAATAACCCAGGCGAGAAATGAAGGTGATGTGGATTAGGGAAGTTGCAGCTATTGTGATAAAAAGTTTTAGGATTCTAGATATAATTTGAGCAACATGAATTACTACTGAAAACTGGTTGTGAGAGAAACAAAATTAGCAAAGGAAACAATAATGTTTTATAAATAAGCCCAAGCTAAGGCAAAAACTACCTTTAAAAAAACAAATTTCTAGCCGGGCGTGGTGGCGCACGCTTGTAATCCCAGCATTCGGGAGGCTGAGACCGGAGGATCCGGGTTCGCGGCCAGCCTCAGCTACCTAGTGAGGCACTCCGCAACTCAGTGAGACTCTGTTTCAAAATAAAGAATAAAAAAAAAAAAAAAAAGGGCTGGGGGTATAACTCGGAGGTAGAATGCCCCTGAGTTCAATCCCTAGTACCGCAAAAAAATAATAATAATAATAATAATAATAATAATAATAATAATAAAAATAAATAAAACAACAAATTTATTTTAAAATGTGAAAACATTTACACTTATCTTTCAGGCCAGAAGTCAAATAGATAATTAAGTTCAGACCTAACAAAGAACTGGTTTTTTGTTTGTTTTGTTGTTGTTATTGTTTTGTAGGGGGCGGAGGTACTAGGGGTTGAACTGAGGGCATTCTACCTCCAAGCTACATTCCCAGCACTTTTTTTATAATTATTGTTTTGTTTTGAAGCAGGATCTTACTAGGTTGCTGAAAGACTCTCTACTTGCTGAGGTTCTGCAATCCTTCTCTCACTCTCTCAAGTATTGGGATTATAGGCATGTACCATCATACTTGGCCAAAGAATTATTTAAAGTCAAATACTACTCAAAATAGGACTCAAAAGTAACTATCTTTCAAATTCATTGTTTCAAGTGGAATCTAGATGTTTTGTAATCCTTGGCTAATTATCTACAAACAATATCTAATATGATTTAAGTGTTCTGGTAACACTCAAATAATAAAATGTCTTTCGATTGCTTTAAGTATCACCAAATTAAAAACCTAAAATGTCCATATGCATATCAGAGACAAAATTCTAAATTTCCTTTCAAGTTGGATACCAGTATGCTGCATTGTTCAAGCTCCAGGGCATATGTATCAAGCATTAAAAATGACAACAACAAAACTTTATTACACATAAAGGAAAGGAAAATTACCATCCTTCCTTGCCCCAAGATAGGGAAGGAAGAGATATAGGGAAATTCTGCAGCACACGAATATTTTCTTCCAAGAAACTTCTGTATGCTCAACATTGGATTTTTTAAATCCTTATGTAAATTGGGTTGAGGGATGCTAGGCCAGTTTTGGAACTCCTTTCTAAGCCCTGAATACATACTTTTGTGCCTCACTTTGCAATATGGAAATAATTATTTTTTTATCCTCAGTTTGAAGTCCTAAAGACTTATGTCTTTTACCAAAACCTGGTTATATATAATTATTTTAGAATTTTCAATTTATCTTATTATACTCCAACCCAAAATAAAACAGAAGTTTTAAAATATGCTTATTTAATTGGAGGTAATTTTTATTTTTTTTAATTAATTAATTTTATTTTATTTTTTATTTATTTATTTATTTTTTTTTTTGCGGTACTGGGGATTGAACTCAGGGGCATTCTACCTCCGAGCTATACCCCCAGCCCTATTTTTATTCTTTATTTTGAAACCGGGTCTCACTAAGTTGCGGAGTGCCTCACTAGGTAGCTGAGGCTGGCCGTGAGCCCGGATCCTCTGGTCTCAGCCTCCTAAATGCTGGGATTACAAGTGTGTGCCACCACTCCAGCCTGGAGGTAGTTTTTAATCAAATTGTCTAAAAAGCTTATCAAGTCAAGGATGAAGGCCAGTGACTTCAGATGAGACTAAAGGCAGGGTGTGTAACCTGAGCTTCAAATTCCAGTAAACCCTAGGATCCCAAGAAAGGATATTGTGTCTTTCATTATATGTCTATATTACTTTGGCAACTTGAGTTTTTTTCAATGAGTTTTACTAAATTTGGGATAGAAGGAAATCAAAGTAACAATCACAGAAATAAAAGAAGACATTGTTTTAAAATTGGTGTAATTTTATAGACATATGTAAGAGGATTCTTGATAAATGAATAAACATGGAACTGTTTTGAGTTAGAATGAAGTTTAAGACTAAACAGATGGCTAGGCAGGGAAAGATAACACTCCACATCTGAGAAAATTCCTAGCTACGTCCAAAATTGAAGAGTTTGTAAACCACTGTCCTATGTGTCTTGTTTCATCAGGTGTTATTGGCCAACTGAAGCCCTTAATATCATTTTTCCATTTCCCAGGTTTGAAGAAGCTGAAAGTCCCTTCTCAAGAACTTTCGACTCACTGAGTAAGATTTTCACTATCAGTGCATACTAACATAAAGGTACAAGTTCAAGGAAAAGATTACATATGTGTTTGTCCACCCAAGGAAGAGAAACCTTCAGGTTGGCAGAAATTCACATGTCTGTTTGCTTTGTATTTTAACACTTTTTTCCACATAAGTATTAAGATATAATAACCTGGGTTTGTAGTAAGATAAATCTTGCTTCTCAAAACTGAATGTGTACACAGTGTCATATTACCTTATTTTTGCTAAGTCAAACTGAATGTGACAAATCTCATCCAACCAGAATGATAAGAAATGTGATCGCTGTCATTTTGTGGCCACCCTAGGTTCACAGAAAGTGAAAAGACATACATAGTGCTTGAAAAGGGAGACCAGATCATTACTCATTACTCTTCGAGCCATGATGGTTACATGAATACGCAGCCCACCAGCTTCTTTGCTGCACCTGGACAAAACGATCTTCTCAGAGGCTGAGCCTCGATGGCATTGGTTCAATCTTTCTGAGTACACCACAGTGCTACTCCCCTCCAAGGGACTGCCACTTGCCTGTGGCACTGACAGAACAGATTTTTGTCCTCCTTCAAGTCTGAGAGAATATATTCTCTGCCCTGATGATCCTGCCTCTCCCTCTCCCTGTCAGAGCCACTGGGCTCTTTGAACACAGTTCACCTGCCCCCCTCAAGGAACTCAGATGAGGAAAAGCAGCAAGCTCTGCTTTTGTTCCCCATAATAGAATATACAGAAGTCCTATTGCTCTTTGGAATAAATAAGAGGAAAAATGTGATCAAACCAAGAATTATTATCGACCAACCACTGGTATTTGGTTGGTGATAGAAAGAAGGTCCTACCTATGGTGTTTGAGTATTAGAATAGACAGGGAGCTGGGGTTCATTCTTTCCCCTACTCGGTTCCCTATGCCTTTACTCTGTCGACTGTTCTCCCTAGTTTTTCTCTATAGCACTCATAAACACACTATATCTTTTTCTTAGTATTTGTTTACTTCATGTCTTATTCCACTAATTTAAGTCTCACGAGGACATTGAATTTTGTCTGTTTTGTTCACTTCTGAGCCTAGAATAGTGTCAAATAATAGGAGCTCAGTAAATATTCAGTACTATTAATAGATATATATTCAAGGTGGCATGGGTAACCCAGTCAAGAAACTAAAGCTGAAAATATAAGGCTATTTCATTTTATCCCCTACAAAGGTAAAAGATACTTATACACATGATGACAATCTAGCATTATGATGGTACTACTTGCAAGATAATATAGAATTTCATTTTTTGTATAGAATTAAGATTTGCAAAGTACTTCATAGGTAACTAATTTATCTTATGATATATGATAGCATTAGCATTTTTTAAAAGTGTGTCTAATTTCAAATGCTAATGTAACATAAAAATATAGTACCTAGTTTTAACACTAAAGTAACTTACTCAAATGTTTCTTTGCATGATCTATTTTGAAAATGGTGGAACTTTACTACAATCTAGTGGATATATTGACAATATAATCTCAAATTATCAATTCAAATTTTGATTGTATCAATATCAAAGTTAACTGCAAATATAGGCACTTACAACTTAAAAAATTCATCTCTCAGACACAACATTGAGGATATATTGGAAATCCAGAAAACTGGAATCATAAATACTTAGAATATGCTGTGTTGAGACTCATACATTCATTGAAATGACTTCAAATATTGACCATTACTTTAAATTATGTCTTACCTAATATGCCTTTTAAAAACATAGAAATATGTCATAGACTTTATAATTTAAAGAAATACAAAATTATTATCTTCTGGGATGCATCTCCAATAAATGTTTGAAGACCAATGCTATCACCTATTATAAAGTACTCTGCCTGGAAATTAATGTCAATTGCTGCTATTTATTCATTCAAAGTTGCAGTGTAGCTCACTGACTGTAACCATGTATTACACTGATGCATCATTCCATTTACTATTGTGCCAAAGCTTTTGCTCTTTTCCTTTACTGGGCAGATCGTTTTCACTTAAAGCAATTCACTAGAAAGTTAATCACAAGGATATCTTGTCTTACTTAAATTGGATTTCTGCAACAGTAAATAGGAATCTAGACAGTAAGAACATTCTAATTTCTTTGATGCAAACCAGAAGATAGTTGCATCATACTCATGTGTGCCTCAGAAGTTATAGCGTTAGTCTCTTTAGCCTCCTATTAATACCTGTCATTTTTAACAATTTCATATAATCAACTCTGCATTACTTAGAAAGCTTAAATCATTGAATATTTGAAGTAAATATTGCATTTATTTTTTACTTTTATTGGTGCATTATAGACTCACATCATAATGTAGTTCATAGCAGTAGTTGCCTTTAAAATGTCATTTACATGTTGCTTACCCTAAGACATAAGTAGGAATTTTCCTTACTCTAACTCACCAGGATTTTATAATCAATACATCTTATGTTCCCTACTCTCCATGCCTCTGAAAAGTGTGATCCAGTAAAATTGATTTTAAAAAATGTATAGCTCCATTTAGTGTGTCGCTTTACATCAGCTTGAAAGATGTAAGAATGCAACAAGCACTAGAAGAGACATCAGGCAGAAACAAATGAATAAGGGAATTTGAGAATCAAATCCTTATAGTGTAATTCCATTACCTGGCTTGAAATACTAGGAATTACCGAAAGAGAAGACCTCAGTCCTAACTAGTTACTCCCTAAAACAGGTGGGGAAGTAGGAACCTAACTAGTTTAAAATCAAATGACCCTAATAGACAAATCAGAAAAAAAAATCACAGAATTCTAGATAATTTTTTTTTATTAATCTAGACTTTACCATATACTTACTAAGTATTTTGAATACCTTAAGCTTTTTTCATATAAAGATGGAATTGACAACTCCTACATGCTATCAATTTTTTTTACAAACCCCCAATATGACCCTGTAGGTTGGTCCATTAGTAGAGTGACATCCTCTAAAAACAAATTCTTATCCCAATACATCAACCATTTAGTGCAATGGACCTGAAATTATATTTTGAGAAGACAGAAAAAGTAAGAGGGCTTGGGCTATCACATCAGGGAGAAAATTAGGCACTACACAAAAGGGGGATACATGTTTACAATGACAAGGGAGTCTAATGCTACAATTTTGCCCAAGATCTTCCTGACTTCAGGAGTATGATAAACTCATAAACACATTCATACATTGCACAAAATAAGCCCAAAAAACTTAACATGCTTTTATAAATATCTTCTTTATTTAATTGCAGTAAACATAGGGAAAATAGGTATTTAGGTAATGATTATCTGCTATACAATGTTTCTTGAGATTCACCAAGAAAGCTATAACCAATCTAGTTGAAAATGCAGATTCCCAGAAAGTTCCCCAGGTTAGGAATATATGTTTTAGGGAATTTTGCAACAGAATGTGATGACCAGCAAGTTTGTGAACCAACAGTAGGGTAAAGCAAAAAAACAAACAAATGCAAGCCCTGGTATCAGAATACCAACATTTATATTAATAATAACTACTTATTGCCAGTGTTACAAGGGAATGAAATAATCCTAGATTTTAAAAACAGCGTGAAGAGCCCCCAAATCTATGTCAAGGAATCAATGTGCTAAAGGTAAAGAAGAGAACTTTCACATTTTTGTCCAACTTTGAAAACCTTGGTTAAAGGTGAATTAATCAAGTTGGCTGAATTTAAAACAATAGATCAATAAGAAGGCTTTTGTTGTTGTGCAGCTTATAGATAATATATTATTATGAATTTAGTATGTTTATGAAGATTAAAAGCAGATGACCCATGTAAATTTTAAGAAGATTGACATATCATAAAGAAACCTGGAGTTTGTAGTCATCATACATGGGCTTGAGTTCTAGTTCTACTGCCATGTGATCTCAGGCAGGTCACTTAACCTGAACCTTAATTTTCTTAGCAATGAATAGAGATGACATGAGACTATCATTTGGTCTTCACAGTCCAAGAAAATGATATCGGAATTTTGTTAACAATAGGGAGGAGTTGACTTAGTATATGTTTGATTTCTATAGGAGTTCAATTACCTAAAGAGATTATTATTATTTTTGTAACTTACTAATTTATTCAGAGCTTATGTAATACTACCAGGTATCATTTTAAACACTTCACAAATAACTCACTTTAACTTCCTAAGAAGCTTACAGGGTTGTTACTTACTTTACAGAAAAAGAAGCTAAGGCACTGTTTTAAAACTTGCCCAAGTTTACATAGCTAGTAAGATAGAACAGGAATCCATACACAGGCAACCTAGCTCCAGAGTTTGTGTACCACTAAAAAAATTATACCACTTCATTACACAGTAATTCTGTTGAACAAATATCAAAGATGATATTATGAGGAGCTTCTAGCCTGTATCACATAAAAAAAGGTGTTAACAATGAAAGGAAACTGTCATGTGGCACTTTCTATATCAGGCTATTTTATATTGCTTAAGATTTTTTTCTAGGATTATTCATCAGTAGTCATGATGAGGTAGCTTAGAAGTGGAATGTTAGGTAGAAGGAGGTATCGGGAGAATTCATAAAAATATAGTTTTTAGCCTTTTTAAAAAATCTGGAGAGTAAAGCTACTCCACCCCCTTGGAAGTTTCTCTTTGTTTCTTTACCGCCAAACTTCGGAAGAGCCCAGCCCACCTAAGCAGCACACACCTGGAAAGAGGAGGAGCCAGCTTTTCTGTGACCTGCCCTCACCTGGAGCCCAACCTATTGATTACTTGGAACCTGAGAGAGAGGGGCTGGAAATGAGGACCCCGCCCTCTCTTATATTTCCCCTGGACTTCCACGTGTTCCTCTCTTGGCGCTTGCTCGTGATCGGGGAACATGCCCTAAGAATTGGTGGCCGGGGACCCTTTTTCACTCCCCTTCCTTTTTCCTGCATCCCAGTTTTTTTTCTTTCCCAGTTTTTCCTTAAAATAAACCTGCCAGATGTTGTGACTGATAAGTGTTGAAATTCTTTTCTTCACGAATATCAAGAACCCCGAATTTATTTTTTATTGGGGAAAACGCCGCACCCCATCACAGTCAAAAACTTAATCTCCACTGAAATGTACATTTAAGTATGGTTAAAATGGTAAATGTTATGTTGTATATTTTTTAACACATTTAAAAATTAAATTTATTGTGCATAGTTTAAAGTATTTTATATGTTCATATTTTAAGTTGTAGAATTTTTATTTTGTAAATAGGCTTTAGAATGCAAATGTTTACTCTATGCCATAGTATTCGGATGCATATAAGTTGCTTTTTAAGTTTATTTTTATTTTATAAGGGTTCACATCCAAGAGCTTACCTTGAGCCTCAGAGGAGACTTTGGACTTTAGACTTTTGAGTGGTGCTAGAACTGTTGAAAGGCTTTCAGCCTTTCTTTCAATTGGTTCCATATTTCTGGCATTTCTATATCTCAGGGTTTTTTTCTTATAACTTTGGTTTTACCCACACAGCTTCACATTGGGCCTGCACACTTGTCCCATTTGGGCTGCTTATAGAGATTCTGACCCTGCTACATGTTACCTGGCTTCACAGGCCTTCCTTTGAAATCTAGGGGAAAGACTCCATGGGCCCTTTTTTCCAGCAAAGCCAGCATCACATGAGCACCCAAATTGACCACCAGCATGAAACATAGTCACACCCTCTTTAATCACTGCCCCTAGGCCTGTCTCAATCCTGGCTGCTGCCACAAGGCCATTTTTCCCTTGGTTCCACACTTGAGCTTGAACTGTCTTGACCATATTCCTTTCTTTGTTCCTATGCAAAACATTCCACCTCCCTTCAGCCATTTTACTTCCTTTCATGACACTATCTCTCCAGGCCCCAGATTTACATATGCCTTTCTCACCAATCTGCAAATCTATATCTCTCTGCTTAGCTTTCTGCTTCCAAAATTCACCACACAATTGGCTGAATGCAGACATTGATATCCACAATGGAGTTTGGATATTACTGTTTTGAGATTTCCTCTACCAATTGAATCAGTTCATCATCTTTAAATTCAGTCTCACACAAAGTTTCAGGGACACAAGAAAAATGCAGACAAGTACTTTGCCAGAATATAACATGTGTGGCCTCTACCCCCATTTTCCTATGAAGTCCTCTTTTCCCCCCAAAATCTCCTGAGTATAGCCTCTATCATTCACCTCTCTAACCACATTCTGGCCCTTCCAACTCCTCTCACAAAGCAGTTCCAAAAATTCACAAAACACATTGTCAGACTTAGCTATAGCAGTGATCTCACTTCTCTGGTACCAATTTCTGTCTATCAACATTTTCATAGATATAATTTTAAAAAATGACCACACAACTTAGAGGAAGATTTATTTGCTCACAGTATCTTGGAAATTCCAGGTTCAGTTTATGTGAGGTCAGGGACTACGGATCACATGGCATGGCAGTGGGAAGCAGAGACAGAGAGAGCACAGAGGCTCTGCTCCTCACATCACAGAGGCCAGAAGCAGAGAGTATAAGCAAGCAAGGGGATTCAAAGACACAAGCACAATCCCTAAGGCCACACCCAGGGACCCAGCTTCTCCAACCACACCCCCTGCCTAGGGACCACTCAGGTAAATCCATTACAACACTCATGACTTAACTTTATCTACCCTGAACATTAATAAGTGAGCTCTTCAGGGGACATTCTACATCTAACCATGACACAGAAAATAACTTCTAGAAAACTGAGGAACTTATATACTGGAATTTCTTAGAATATTCTTGTTCCACTGGAGTCAAGATGATAAACCTAGTTAATGCTTAATACATTTTTCATGTATTTGATGATGGGAAAGGTAGCCTGTTCCACTCTTTATAAACTGAGTGAGTTGGTCATATTATTTGGATTTGGAATTTTAACTTTGGCGCAAGTTTGCAGCTCTCTAAATTCATAGGAGATTAAGTGGAGAGATGACAGAGGTGAATTTAAGAATTTATTTGCAGCAGCAAAGTCAGCATATATAAATGTAAGTAAATCAGAAAAATAGAATAGAGATAGGAAACGAAACCGCTTTCATTCAGTTGTAAAGAATATGAGAGATAGTATTTTCTGTTCTTCCAAATTCCATCTAACAAATCTAAAGTATTCTTGAAGCATTGCTGACTTTGGGCCTATTCATTCACTAAGGAGTCAGATTAAGAAGGCTCTAACTTATCTCCCACTTTCAATAGTTCTTAGAATCTCTGTTTACACTAAACTAGAAAAGCATTGCAGCAACAGACCTCATTTCAGTCATATACTGAAGAATCAAGAAATTAAAATGATCAACTAGCTCTAATTTTCTCAATTTCTAATAAAAGATAACTCTACCTGATTGTTCTTGGTATCTTTTTTAAATACTATAACCTATAAATGTGGGGTTTCTATGGAAATAAATAAACAATTTAAACTTTAACCTGTTGCTTCCAATGAGTAACTAACATATATTGAGGGTCTACTACAAAACCAAGTACTGCACTAAATGCTTTACACATTTTATCTCATTTAACCCTCACAACAACTTTCTGAGACAGATACTATCATAGCTTCTACTTTATAGATGAGGCATACGGGATTTGTAAATGTAAAGTGACTTGTCTGAAGTTATCTACTTGATGCAGTAAAGCCAACCTTTAAACCAAAAGTGCCTGACTCTAGAGCCTGCCACTTTGTTAACCACTATAACTTTATTCTTTTCCAAAGGTTCTTGGCAGATTATCCACAAATAGGCTATAGAATATGTTCTAGTATTTTAACCACTCTACAAACCCAAAACTAAAAGATGCTGAGGGGAAAAGTCTTAATGCAATAATCCTAAAATTATAGCAAATTATATAGCAAGTATGGAATGAAGATAAATTTTACTGAGAGTTTGGTAGATATGTAAGATTTTTTGCTAATAGGAACACAGTGCAAGAGTTTTTTGGCTTGGTGTTTCAAATGTATTTTCCAATGGATTGGTTCAATAGATATGTATCTGGTTTCACCCTATTATTCTGATAGTAACACATTGCCTGATGATCTACTTATAAACTCATTTGCTAATCTTCATTGCAGACTGCAGCCTTAGAATTTGGATATTAATGTATCTTAGGAGCAAAACACTTGCTCAAATAAATGTTAACCCAGATTCACTGGTCAAATGACTACTGCATATGCAATTTGAAAATAGCAAGAATTCTGCTTATTTTTCACAGTCTCTAGTTCTCCAAAGAGAAACAACAAACAGCAAGTAAAGAGCAAGTCTGCCAAAGACTTCCATCTTTCAACATATATAAGAGAATTAAAAGGTGAAAATTTTCATCACTATAGGTGTAAATGTGGGAAAATATTCAACAATAAATTAGACCACTTCTTAAGCATACGTAAGTTATTAGAATGCACACACAAAAACAGAATTTGATCATAAATTTATTTATTTATTTATTTATTTATTTATTTATTTATTTATTTATTGCGGTACTGGGGATTGAACTCAGGGGCGTTCTACCTCCAAGCTACACCCCAGCCCTATTTTTTATTCTTTATTTTGAAACCGAGTCTCGCTAAGTTGTGGAGTGCCTCACTAGGTAGGCTGAGGCTGGCCTTGAACCCGGATCCTCCGGTCTCAGCCTCCCGAATGCTGGGATTACAAGCGTGCACCACTACGCCCAGCTTGATCATAAATTTAGACATCTAGATTCTAATCATTATCCTATCACTCAGGAGCTGACTGACCTTGTAGACAGGTAGATTGAATCTTAGCTTTTTTTTTTTTTTTCCATATGCCAAACAGTAATGATGCCCCCTTCATAGAGCGGCTGCAAGACTTTAAATGTTATATGAAATTAATCTACCCACTCCTTGGCCTCCATATGGACTCAATATGTGATTTGATATAAATATGTGTGGGATCTTTTAGCGTCTGAAGTTATCATAGTGCATTTGGCATACAGCCGTATCTTAGTCAACATCTCACTGCTATAGCCCAAAAAGCCTGACCACACAACATAGAGGAAAGATGATGTATTTGCTCACAGTTTTTTGTACATTCTGGGTTCAGTCCATGTGAGGCCAATGTCTTTGTATCTCAGGACATGAAAGCAGGAAGCAGAGAGAGGGAGAGAGCAAGGGCTATGCTCTCACATTATGGCAGCCAGGAGCAGAGGAAGCTAGCAAGCAAGGGGATTCAAAGACACAAGCACAATCCCTAAGGCCACACCCCCAAGGACCCACCTTCTCCAGTCACACCCCACTGACCTAGGTTACCACCCACATAAGTCCATTACAATAGATTTATCCACTGATGAGATTATCACTCTCATGACTTATCAACTCTGAGCTCTTCAGAGGATATTCTATATCTGACCATAACAAGTCCCATGTTCAATATATCAATAATTTGTTCTATCTTTATTATTTATAGGAAATAAATGCTTATTTGATTAATAACTCTGATAAGAAGTTGTGTTATTTCTTTTTATATACCACAGAATTAGAAAAACATGATCACTATTATTTAACCAAATTTTTAAGGGTAGTGAAATTTCATGAATGGACCTTCTAAAGATACAGGTTACAAACAACTGTGAAATTCTCTGTGCTATCAATAGTGCATCTGTTAGAATAATCTCAGGGGTTTACCACAACAAATGTTTTGATCTCCCTGACATTGTGTATCTGTCATATGTTAGAAGGGGACCTTTGATGAATGTAACCAATCAGGATCCAGGCTGAGGATGTAGAAAAACAACACTTTAAACATTACCAGTCACTGTGCCACTAGGAAAGAAAGAACTTTGAGTGATATTGTACCAATAGTTAAGTGCTCAAAGAAGTGACACATCACTGTCACTCACAAGAAGCCCTATACTACCATAGGTACAAAATGTGAAAATCTACTTTGTAAGGAAGATATAAAGCTGAAAAATGTTGAATAATAATACTAATGTTTGCCACAATTAAAAAGCTGAAGCTGGGTGTGGTGATGCACACCTATCATCCCACTACTTGGGAGGCTGATATAGGAGGATTACAGGTTCAAGGACAGTCTCAACAATATATCAAGACTTTCAGCAACCTATCAAGACCCTATCTCAAAACAAAAATACAATCAGGCTGAAGGTGTAGCTCAAAGGTATAATGCCCCTGGGTTCAATCCCTCATACACATATACACACACTGAAAAGCCTCAATTATTGGAGCTGTGGAGCTCACATTTAACAATATGACAACACTTCCTTTCATTTCCTTGGAAAATAAAGACAAATTTCATGATACAATGGGTAAACACTCAAATGATACCTGGTATCCACAGAAATGGTTGCATATCTATACAGGATATACAATGGTTGCATATCCTACATACAGTGGTGCCCAGACTGCCAAAATAGAAGCCAGAAAACATCTATTTATAGCATGTACAAGAAAAGTTAACTTTTACCACAGGAACATACCAATGTCAGGGTGTCTTAATATGTTTTATGTTTGCTGTATCAAAATACATGACACTGGGTAATATATAAAGCAAACAGTTTTACTTGGCTCATGATTCTGGTGGTTGGAAGGTGCAAAAAGTATAATACCAGCATACAATTGAGGGCATGCTGACTACATCATAACGTGGCTATATTAGTCAGCTTTTCATAACTATAAGGAAATATCTGAGGTAAAGAGAAGAGGTTTATTTAGCTTATGGGTTTAGAAGTTCAAATTACAAGACCAGGCTAGCAGCCAGTGGCACTTTGTAAGAACACATGTATGTACATGTGTTTACATTGCCAAAAAGGAAGTCAGAGAGCGAGAGAGAGAGAGAGAGAAACAGACAGACAGAGACAGACAGACAGATTAGGGTCCCGCAATCAACTCTGAAGGTAGTCCCTCAATGGCTGAAGGACTTCCTACCAGGCCCCACCTGCCAAAAGTTCCATGCCTTCTAGTAGTGCCACCTGCACACCAAGCTTTCAATAATAATAGGCCCTTGGGGGATACTCTCATCACACCCAAACCATAGCAACAGCAGATAAGTGGAAAGGAAACTGGCTTATTGCACAAGGAGTCAGGCTCACTCTTTTATAACTACCTACTCTCTCAAGAACTACATTAATCTTTCCAAAGGTGGTATCCCCATGATCTAATTATCTCCTGTAAAGCCTCTACCATCTCAATACCATTGCATTGGGAAATTAAGACAACATAAATTTTGGTGGAGAAAAACCACATTTAAACCACAGAAGAGCATAAACACCTACTTTTTCTTGGTGAATGGATTCTTAGATAGTCAAAAGTAGGGAGTCTGAACACAGTAATACAGTTTTGCATGTAGCAGTTGAATTCAAGGTAAAAAAAAAATCAGCCTTGAATGAGGAGACTCACAGAAGAAGGCATTCCTATTGTATCAATAACACAGGAGCAAGCAAAGAAAAAAAAAAAAGCATACAAAAAGAAACAAGTGAAGGACAGAAGCACAATCTACAGGCTGATGCCCTGAATGACAGGCATGGAGAAAGCCTGCTCCAAGCCTGTGGGCACCCAGCAAGTTATCCACTGGATCAATGCCCTATTGGGGATCAAGGGAAAGGGAAACACTTTTCCTTCCTTGCTGTCATCCTTGTATTTCAGATTTGCTTAAGCAGCTTTGAATTCCTGGTCTTTGTTTAAGGATTTCTAAGTTGCTTTAATGCAATTAATAGGTTAAAAAGTTATGGCTCCTAAATACTGTGTTTGTCTTCTTCTGCATCAGAATTTTCCTTCTCCCAGGGATTGATGCAGTGTAGTTCACTAGCATGAGACTATCCAGATTATTCCTGACAAAACTCAAATTCTGAGAATAATACTTATTCATACCATTTAAAAATACACTTTGATTTTTATACTTTTATTTAAATATAATTTCTTAGGAATGCCCTAGTCTTTAATTACACGTTGTTAAATATCTAGTATTCTAAAGTCAGCTTTATGAGCAACTAGGTTTCCCTATCCTTACAAAGGAGGAGAGGGCACAGAGAAACACTCCTTCCTCCTCCTGTGGTTGCCAGCAGATGTGTCTAGGAACATACCCAAAACAGGAGAGCAGAGAAGGGCTTCACATTGAGATGACTGGCTTACTACTAATATGAAATGGATGCTTGTGGTGTTGTTCTATAACAAATGTTTTTATTAAAACAGCATTTCCTTCTAACTGCTTTCAATCTGAATTATACAAAAATTGGATTTATGCCAAAATAAAGTAAATCACACTTTAAGTACCTCAAATTTCAAAAGATTTAATTTTACTGTGGATTAAATTGTGTGATTTAAATATAAATATATACCTACATGTATATCTGAATATGTATATTTCTCACAATAAAAGAAAAACCATCCAAACTAAGTCAAACATATCCACATTAATGACATCTACTTTTTATCAGGTGCCTAATGAAAGTATGGTTTGCAGATGAAAAGTTTCAATATTAGAATACAGACAGAGATAATTGAATTGATTTATACATATTACGACGAATCTTTAGAAATTGGTCCAGTTCACCTATTTTAGAATCCAATCTATTCATTAATTGTAGCATGGAATTTAAAGTTTAAAAAGAGTCAAAAAGATACTAAAGGAGTTAGCATAATGAAATATTCTGTTTGAAATTTGAAAAGCTGGTTGCACTCCATAATTAATTTTCCCTGTGACTAGGGCTACAACTGAGACTCTTCTCAAGAGAATTAAAAAATTATCAAATAACCTTAAAGCTGTTTCAAAAGGCAATTATACAAAGTGTTCAGTTGACTTTTACTATATTACCATTAAAAAAATAAAATTTAAAACTCCCACCACTATTTTACAACCATAATTTCTTTAGAAAAAACTGCTTTAAAATACAAATGTTTGAATTTAAACATTACATTATTTTGTTTAGTACTATACATTATTTTGTTTATATAAATCTAAATGTAAACAATCATATATTGTTCAGGATCTGAGATAAAAATGACCATAAGTAAAAACAAATGCAAAAAGAATAAGTTTTTATGTTACTGTACCTACCTTTAATGTGATACTATAATGTCCAACAAACGTTGCATTTATCCATGATCTTGAATGGGGATCACCCAGAAATTCTATGTGATACTCTTTAACGTTTCCATCCCGGTCATAGGTCACATAGTTACCTTTAAAAGGATCAGGGCAAAGTATTCCTGGCCAACTTTCAAAAGAAAATATTTTAAATTATTTTGATGTTTTAAAAAAGGCATACATCAACATATTTGTCATAATCATAATATCAACTTCTACCTTTGAATTTTAATGACTTTGGCACAAAACATAAATATATTCTACTTCTATCTTTTAAAGATAGGGTATTCATTTGATATATGTTATAAGTTGTATCTTTGTTGCTACAGAAATATTTGAAATAGTCACACATTTAAGATACAAATAAGATGTAGGAGGAAAGAATTATAAAACAAAACATCTGCAGACATCAGGTATGATGGTACACACCTGTCATCCCAGCACTTAGAAGGCTGAGAAGAAGAATCACAGGTTTGAAATCAACTGCATGGTAACTCAGTGATACCCTGTTTCAAAATTTAAAAAAAAATAGAACTGGGGGTATAACTTATAGAAATAGAATGCCCCTGGGTTCAACCCCCAGTACCACACACCCACACATACACAAATACATACACAAAAGAAAATCCCCAGAGTCAATGATGTTGGATTAATTTTAACCAATTAGAATTGTTAATTACCAAAATGTTAACCCAAGTGCATGGCTTCTGACTGAAGAAGACAAAGCTGGTGTTTCCTCAACCAGGACTGCCAAAAAAATTTCTGCTCTCTCAGATCATTGTGACAACACTGTGGAGTAAAATTACTGTGGGAAAAGTAGACATGGAGCTTCAGAGTTCTATACTGTCCCCTTTCAATTCTGTCTGCTCTATTGGTAGTGACCAAACTATTTAAAAATCCTCGGAACAGGAAATGAAATGTATCTTTTACTAAGAATAAACTGTTAGAGGTGTGTTCTTTCATGACACATAATTTTAGAAACTCCTTATAAGTTTCATTTTTCTCTTTGGATATTTATTTTGGACTTTTATCCTTTTCTATTGTTCCGCTTTCTTTTCCAGTTTTGGTGGGTCTTTCTTTTTTATATCTGCACCAGAGAGTTTCTGTCATTGATAATTTTAATAAGCAAAAATTGAAACAATACTTCCATATAGAGTCCAAACGTGAAAGTAAAGAATAAGTCCTTGTTTTGGTCAATATTCTCACTGTCATAATCCAAAACAACTGACCACACAATTTAGAGGAAGACGTATTTGCTCAAAGTCTTTGGAGATTCAGAGGCTCAAGTCGGTTAGCCCAGGTTTGCGGAACTCAGGGCATGGCAGCAGGAAGCAGAGAGAGGAAGAGAGCAAAGGCTCTGCTCTCACATTGTGGAGGCCAGAAGCAAATAAAATGCAGGGGGAGGAAAGACCTTATATAATCCCCAAGGCCACATCCCTAGAAACTCCTTATTAGCAATCAAGCCCCTCTTCCAATATCACTACCCTGTTTTCATGAGGGCTATAGGGACATCTTAAATTTAAACATTTATGATCCTAAGACACTTGTGATATGAAAAATCTACACCAAAAGAACTAGTCAATTGGGTTTATTAATTTTTTTTCAAAAGTAAGTTTGAAACAACCTGAAAGTTTACAGGTGCATGATCACCTTAAAATTTCCTGATTATGAATATAAATAAAAACAAGTTTATCACTGACTAAAAAAAACTAGAATTTTCAAGCAGTATATTTGTTCAGTATTTTAAAATAGTTTTTATAATTTTAAATGTGAAATGCTAGAAAAATTGCAAACTTGATAGCTCAATGCTATCACAAAAGGAAATGAGGAATAATATAATAGATAATTTTTAAAACAAGTTGTCCTGAACTTGGACTGGGATAGAATTAGAAGAGACTAGAACTATGTTTTACTAGGACAATATCAGCACTCCTGTGGAGGCTTTGATTATCATATTTAACCCTCATGCCAATTTGATGCATAAGTATTTGTTATTGTCTTTATTCAAGTGAAAACAGTCTGGGAGACATTGTGTATCTTTTCCAAGAATACTCTTAATAAGAGATGAAGACAGAATTCAAAAGAATTTTGACATCATCATTCTGATGTCAAAGCCCAAATGTTTTCCACTAGACTAGATCACAGCCATGACTGAAAAGTAGGATCAGTACCAAAGGAAAGGAAGCCATCAGGATGCTTAAATTCAACTGGAGAAAAAGAAGAACATTAGAAGAATTAGTTAGCTTAAATATGGATTCAATATTATAAGTTATATTTCATTGCTAATTCAGAGCCTAAATAACAATTTGGTAAAGGATAATAAACTTTGTGGTATATAGAGTAGGGTGTGTGTGTATGTGTGTAAAAATGTAAGATATACATATATATAGTTTTTTATATATAACTAGATATATAGAGATATAGATATAACTATATAGAGAGATATATATGAATTCTTCCACTCATACAAATATATATATTTATCATAAATATATATTTATCATAAATATTAGGTCAATATTGTCTCAAATAGTATTAAGGTCTTGTGTATGTATATATATATATATATGTATATCTATATCTATATATATATATATATATATACTTGTATGAGTGGAAGAACTGTATGACCTCTGAAGGTCTTCTCCAGCTGTATAATAAAATGAATTTGAGGCTTATCTTGTACCATAATCAAAAGAGTAAAGTTACTAAAATATCAAAATACTTTTTTTTTTTGGTACTAAGGATTGAATCCAGGAGCAGTCTACCTCCAAGTTACATTCCTAATCCTTTTCATTTTTTTTATTTTGAAACAAGGGTGGTCTCCAACCTGCTATCCTCCTGTCTCAGCATCCCAAGTACTGGGATTCCAGGTATGCACCACCACTCCAAGCTCAAAAGGTCTTAGCAGACATTTGACCAATAAGGAATGCTGCTGCATCAAGACCAAGGTCAGGATTATGGCATGTTTAACACGGAATAGGATATAAATGAGTTTGTCCCAGTAATAGCTATTTTTTGGCTTTCAGATAAATATCCTAACTAGTGCTAGGTGTTTCATTTATCATAAATATTAGGTCAATATTGTCTCAAATAGTATTAAGGTCTTGTATAAACTGACTTATTTTTAAAATCACAACTCTGAAATTGAAGTTATTTTGTTTTTAAATGACACAGTGTACATTATTGGTTAGTGATTCAAAGCATGGATTTTAATGTTCTATCCATGGCAAAAAAATGCACTGTATACATCAACTAATTTTTAAATATTTTAGCAATCATTCTAGAATCTGACCTACTGTTCTTAGAATAAAGCAGGAACGGAAGGCAGCAAGTAAGGTCAGGAGGCTGTGATTAAGAAATGTACAGTAGAAATTTGACAAAATTTTACACATCACTGTCTAAAATGTGCATGCCTAATGTGTCTAAGCACCTAAATATGTGTACAGATGTCGAGTTCTACTTCAGTGTGCAGCACTGTGCAGTAGAAAAGAGGATGACATTCAGATCAGGAAACAATGACTCTCATTCTGCCTTCTTCCAGACAACAGGCCTCAAGAAGGTATCTAGACCTCCCAAACTGGTTCCTCACTGTGTGCTATAAAGTTCAAATGAACATGTGCTTACACATTGTTGGGTTTTGGCAAATTTTTAAAAATCTCATAGTTATGATTTGAACTGTGTCCTGCCTCAAATTCTTACATTGAAGTCTTAGCGCTCAGTGTCTTAGAATGTGACTGTATTTAGAGAGAGGCCCATAAAAGGATAAATAAGGACTTCCAGGAAGATGGCAACTGAGGAAAGTAACACATCTCAGTCCCGCTGACACTCAAAACCAAATTGCCATGAAGACAGGGATTTATTTATTTATTTATTTATTTATTTATTTATTTATTTATTTATTTATTGCAGTACTGGAGATTGAACTCAGGGGCTTTCTACCTCCGAGCTACATCCCAGCCCTATTTTTTATTCTTTATTTTGAAACAGGATCTCACTAAGTTGCAGAATGCCTCACTAGGTAGCTGAGGCTGGCCGCGAACCCGGATCCTCCGGTCTCAGCCTCCCGAATGCTGGGATTACAAGTGTGCGCCACCACACCTGGCTAAGACAGGGTTTTAATAAGAGAAAAAAGCAGCAAAAATTTGAACAAAGCATCAAAAAATTGAAAGGCGGCAGAAACAAAGCCAGAAGACAAAACAGAGGACAGTAAAATATCTGGCACGCCTCCCTTGGGGAACGGCTGCAACCAGAAGGTCCCAGGCACTGCCATCTTGCCTAATCGCGCCAGGACTACTGGCACAGCCTCCAGAAACCCCCAGCAAAGAAGCCAACAACTTCCACAGAAAAGCAGCAAAAAACTCAACAACAACAACAAAAAACTAAAATTGAAAAGCGACAGAATCAGAACTAAAAAAAAAAAAAAAAAGAGCAGAGAACCGTCTAAGCTCTTCATGCTTCCCACCTGGGGAATGAAGCCTGTGCCACCTTAGCCAGGTAGCATCAGAGCTGATGGCTGCTGACACCACGGCTTCCAGAGATCTCCAGGAAGAAACTGTGGATTGTCCAGAGGCCAGTGACTATAGACAATCAGTTAAAGTGGTCGGAATTTCACTCCATGCTCAACAGAGACTGGGCTGGATCAGGACACCGTGGCTGCTTTGAACATATCGCTTCCATCAGCCTCCTGAGTTGCAGGCCCCCAGAAGTGTGGCATCCCAGGACAGGGGTGGTAACTCTGGGGCTAATGAACAGAACCACCCAAGCCCCTGGCCTGAAACTGTGGAATCTCTCCTTGACAGACTGTGGGCCTAGGGCAGAGAGTGGCATCAGCCCCATCTGGACCAGACTGAGCCAAGAGGCCAGGGGCCCTGCAGGTTATCACTTGATCCCAGCCCCAAGCTGGGAACTCAATACTCTCTCCACCAGCAGAGTTTGTACCTGACATGCATGTATGCTAGTGACTGAAAGTACCTCACATGACTGTAACGAGTAGATCTGGAGTGGTGTCCCAGGGGCAATCAAAGCTCAGCAAACCAGGCCATACATTGGAACTTAGCAATTGCTAGCTTTGCTGAGCCTAAGCCCACAGAGGCCAGAGGTCAACACTGCAGTATTACAGGCTCACAATCAGCAAAGCAGCAGCGGTCTCTGGGGTGCATTAAATCTCAACCAGTAGGCTGTAGGCTCTGAAAAGAACATCATAGTCTTGGGCCCTGCAGAGTTTGAGCCAGGAGAACACAGTGGCCTGCAGTAAATCAGTGACTCCTGTTTGCTTGCACTAAGAATTTTATCTAGTTAAAGAGAATCTGGGAGCTAGGTGTGGTGGTGCATGCTTGCAAACCCAGCATTTGGGAGGCTGAGACCGGAGGATCTGGGTTCGCGGCCAGTCTCAGCTACCTAGTGAGGCATTCCGCAACTTAATGAGACCCTGTTTCAAAATAAAGAATAAAAAAAATATAGGATTGAGGGTATAGCTCGGATGTAGAATGCCCCTGAATTCAATCCCCAGTACCACAAAAATAAATAAATAAATAAAAATAAAGAGGATCTGGGGGACAAACTCAAAACTTCATAATTATTTGAGTCAGATTGGTAGATGTGAAGATATAACCCCAGCATAGACCTTTTTATAAAGGGAAATAAATAAACACATCACGAAAATTGTACACCATGACCAAGTTGGTTTCATCCCAGGAAGGCAAGGCTGGTTCAACATATGCAAATCAATACATGTCATTCACCATATAAGTAGCACTAAGAATAAAAATCACATGATCCTATCAATAGATGCTGAAAAGGCATTTCACAAAATCCAACATCCATTCATGCTAAAAACATTGCAGAAAATAGGAATAAAAGGAACACATCTCAATATCATTAAGGCAAAATACAACAAACTCAAAGCCAACATCATATTGAATGGGGAGAAAACTTCAGAAATTCCCTTTAAAATCAGGAACAAGACAAGGATGCCCACTATCACCACTCCTTTTCAATATAGTCCTCGAGACTCTTTCCAGAACAATAAGACGAGAATGATATCAAGAGAATTCAAATAGGAAAAGAAGAATTAAAATTATCTTTATTTGCAGATGACATGATCCTATACCTAGAAGACCCAAAAAACTCAACCAAAAGACTACTAGAGCTGATTAACAAATTCAGCAAAGTAGCCAGATACAAAATCAACCTTAAAAAAAAAATCAGTAGCTTTCTATATGCCAACCATGAATCCATGGAGAAAGAAATGCAGAAAACATTCCATTCACAATAACCTCAAAACCAATAAGATACCTAGGAATAAACCTAACCAAAGAAGTGAGAGACCTCTATAATGAAAATTATAAGACACTAAAAAAAGAAATTTTAGAAGATCCTGGAAGATGGAAAGAGCTCCCCTGTTCTTGGATAGGCAGAATAAACATCATCAAAATGGCCATTCTACCAAAAGTGATCTACAGAGTCAATGCAATCCCTATCAAAATGTCAATTTCATTCTTCATAGACCTAGTAAAATCAGTCATAAATTTCATATGAAGAAACAAAAGACCCAGAATTGTAAAAGCAATTCTCAGCAATAAGAGCCATGCAGGAGGTATCACAATGTCTGAGTCAGGGGAAGGGAGGTGGAGGACTTCCTGGTAGCCCTATATCATGGAACAAGAAGGACTAGAGAATTAAAAATTATTTCAGAGTGCCCGAAAACCAAAGAAGCCAAATACTTGAGAAGAATTGGAAGTGATAGTGGAAAGTCTGGAGGAGCTGCAGGACCTAAGTGAAGAAGACTACCTACCTAGTTATTACAAGGTTCATACAATAGTCCCACTATTACTTGGCAACTGCTATCAGGCTGTGATTTGAGTAGAGTTTCCTTTGAAAACTATATTAGAAATCTACATTCTGAAGGAGTTCACTAAAAGATCACTTCAATAGGAAGATAAACTACTAAGAATAATTTGTAGCAGCAATGGAGACTTCCAACTTATCAGAAATATAAGAAAAGTAAGTTTTTGAACCTGATTTACAGCTTTTTTTTTTAAAGCAACCCAATTCTAATTGTTGCATTGCACTGTTTATATTCTGTAAAATGTAAGGGGTTCATATTTAATACTCGGTGCTTTATACCTCAAAGCAATTTTTAAAAGGCATATTGCCAAGCAATTTCAAATTATAAGTAGTACCTATTCCATTTAGAGTAAAATGGTCTCAAGATTTCTAACACTTAAATAAGAAAAGAGAAAAACATTTTCCGTTATTATTTATAAGATGAGGTGCTTCTTTGCTAACACAAATTCTGATATAACTTTGTTATATCTAATACCAACTGGGCCCAACTCTATAAAATATAAATATTAAAAGATAACACTTTAAAGTAATTAAATACTAATGAAAGAAAAAGCTTCTGTTCATTATTAGAAATATGCTAAATTATAGAAAATATTGAAAGCTGACTTATAGATTAATTGTGTAAAGTAATGTCATGTGTCCAAGTAACTGAGGCACTCAAGTATTCCTCCAGGCTACAGTGAGGAATTGTCTGATTCCTGGTCTGTATATCTTGGCTAAAAATGAGTATACCAAACTTAAGGAAAAGCTGAATAGAGGTACCAGATGCAGAAAACATGATTACTTCTCTGCATCTGCTACATCTCTCACCTTTCTGTGACTTGCTGTGATTGAAGCAGGCTGGTGGTGGCCGGGGTTTTGCCCTCACACTGACCTAAGCTTCAGCTCAAACACTGCCAACCATGAGACTGCTCTATGCGCTCCTACCTCCCTGAGTTTTGATTTTTGTTTTTTGGGTTTTTTTTCCGTTTGTTTGTTTTTATTTTTTGTTTGTTTTCATTTCAGATGGAGAGGACATTCTGAAGCATTATCTAGGGACTTAACAGTAGAAAGGGAGAGTAAGAACAGACAATCCAATGAAAAGGCATCAAAATTATAAGAAAAGTATATGATCAATGTTAGAATCTGTAGGTGTTGGAACATAAAAAGCATCAACAAAACAAAGTAAAGCAGAGATCAGGTGTTGAAATTAATTAGGAGAAAATACAAATTTCGGCAGGATAAGTAATCTCAAGGGAAGTACAAATATATCATGAAGAAACTGATGCTTTACATATTTGTTATCCAGTAAAAATGATCTTTAATACGATAACCACAATAGAAGTTGAAGCTTAAGCATGGTTTCAGTTGCCAGGTAGTCATATCCAATTAGAAATATATCACTACCATTTTATAATTATGGTCTGGATGTTTAAGAGGACAGAAATTTTTACTTAAGCCTTATTCCTATACTGCCAGAAACAGTTGGAATCATCACTAAATGTTACATTTGCCAAGAAATCTATGGAATATACTGAACTGCAGGGGTTAATAGGAAGTTTCCCATACATAGACACACACATTGTAAGTATATTAATTTGTATGCAAAATAATTCTAGTAAGACAGAAGCAATTAATACTTTATAATACTAAAAGGATTTAGTAGAAATCTCAATTTATACATGTATATACTATATCTAAAAAGTACCACTGGATTGCTTTGTTAACTTGAAGGCATATGTTATTAACAAACTATTTGGACTATAATACATTAGAATGCAAATATATTATCTATGAATGAATTTTCATATTTATGAAAAAGTTTTCTAAAATGGCTGTGTAAATATATTCAAAATAATCACCCTAAACAGAACCTATTTTCTGCTTGGCAATGTATCTGCCTGAACTAAGTGAGATATGTACTGTTATTTTCTCCTTTTAAGTTCTGGAGTCTTTCTAGCTGAATATAATACTATTTTGTCAATTGTTACAAAGTAAGGCAGCTTAAACAGTGTGGGATATACCATCCCACCTTCAGGTACACACAGGCACAACCCAGAGGCAAAAGGCTCCATCTGTATTTTTGTAAGTACTTGAGTATATACTGTGTCAGAGCATGGAGGGCGATGTAACTATTATAATTTAATTCCTGGGAGGGTGCTTGCCCGTAAACAAAGAAAGTGTATTCTCTTGACAATCTTTTGTTTTTGTTATATGAAAATTAAATAGGCACTTCTAGAGTCTGTATCAGTTTCCCTTTAGATTTATTAGAAAAGGTCAACTCTTCTGAGAAAGAAAAATTGAAATGTTGACAAGACTGAGTTCCTGTGTCTTAAAAGCCGGATGTAAGGCCATGTGTTAATGAGAATTAACCCAGATAATGCTACACTGCTAAGTATCTCTGCAGTCAGCATCTGGTCTTTCCACTTAAAACTTCAGCATCTATAACAATGCTTAATTAAGATCTGATGTTTGACTGTTTCTCATAGGTTAATTTTATCTTCAGATTTTACTATTGCAATTTATACTGTTATTTTTCTATGCATTTATGCTACTGAATAAGCAATATAAATAAAATTGAGTTTCTTAATTTGAATTTTAAATTTGTACTCGGTTAATAAAAGAAAATGTAAATGACTACTTAGTTGAATGCATTCTACTCTCCAATAAGTAAAACAGTATATACAGAGCTGGGTGTGGTAACCCATGCTTGTAATCCCAGTACTTAGAAGGCTGAGATAGGAGGATTGTATGTTTGACGCCAGTCTCAGCTACTTAGTGAGGCTCTCTGCAACTTAATGAGACCCTGTTTCAAAATGAAATTTAAAAAGGGGGCACAGGGATGTAGCTCAGAGGTAGAATGCCCCAAGTTCAATCCTCAGTACTACCAAAAATTAATTAATTAATTAAATAAAAAGAAAGTAGACACAGTTGTATTTTTTGGGGATGCTGATGGCCCTAGTCATAAGTTAGACATAATTTAGAGACAAGAGCAAATCATGTTTCATTTGTCATTTTAAGTCCTAAGCCTCAGTTACTACCACAAAACTGCAAAAGAAATTCCTCATGAAATCGCTAAGATTTTCAGATATAGTGACCAAAACAAATCCATTTCTTGAATTGGAGTTCTTAAAACTTTAGGGGCTTACATTTGGAAATACATATACTCTGTTTTCAAAATGCTAATTTTAAAATATGAAAAACAATATGGGACTACAAATACTTTCATAAGTAACTTCATAAAATGAGTGTTCATATTCATGTGTCTTAAATAAAATATTTGTTCTTACACATCTATTTCCTCTTGATGTCCACCTTAATTATTACATGGAAATGAATTAATAATATAATTTTTATAACATTATCACAGTTGATTCCTAGAAAAATCCTTACCAACAAAGGGCACATATTTCCAAAAGATTTCACACATTTGCTAAGATCGAAAGTATAATAGTTTCCTATGTCTGTCATAACAAAATATTTCAGACTGGGTGGATAAAACAAAAGAAATTGACTTTCTTATGGCTCTGGAGGCTCGAAGCTCAAGATCACTGTATCAACAAATTTGGTCTCCTTTGAGTGCCCTCTCCTTGGCTTGCAGGTGGCCCCCTTCTTGCTGTGTCCTCACATGGCTTTCCTCTTTACACATGATCGCCTAATGTTTCTTTGTGTGGCCAAATTTCCTCTTCTTAAAGAACCCCATTCAGATTGTATTAAGGCTCACCCTAAAGGCTTCATTTTAACTGAATCACTTCTTTAAAGGCCCTATATCCAAATATAGTCACATGCTGAGGTGCAAGAGGTTAGGGCTTCATCACATGAATTTTGAGGAAACAAAATAATAACAGTACGAGAGAGAACAAGATCATGAATCCAGGTATTGACTTCAAGATCTGTTTTGTAGGTGTTTATGATAGAATAAACCAATCATACTGTCTCAAAGTCAACATCTTATTTTCCTTGTTGAGGAAAAACATCATTAAAAACAAGATAATGAACCAAAAATATCCCAGCTTTGAGAATTTATGTTGGAAAATGTAAAATAGTAAGGGATTCTGGAAAGATAGCAGCAATGGGTGTACCATTTTATAATCTCCTGAAATTTCTCCATGAATGAAAGTAGAGCAAATACAATAGTTATACCATACCCATACCTGATATGCAATATCTATGATAAAACTTAATGCTATGCTATCTATATGAATATCAAAATAGGACCAGTAGGTAAAGACCATTGACAATTATAAGACCTACATATTATTAATTTCTATGAGAAAGAAAGAATGTAGGTAAAGAAGGCTTTTGAGAAATGAGAATTTCAAAACTGCAATAAGCATTCACTAGAAAGTTCAGCAGATTCAAATGAGAACTGCAGGCAAAACTACAAGTGCGATTGCAACAAATTCTGATGAGTATTGGAATAGTCTGGGCCCTATGAACACTTCCACCTGAAAAAGATCTGTTCCAAGACTAAAGTTCACACTGATGAGAAAATGCTGGCAGTAAAATCCAGTTTGAAGAGGACAGGAAAAAACAGTTAAATTGAAAACAGAATTGGCAAGCAGAAAATAATCAAGAAAAGGAAATATCAGTGATGGACAAACAAGATATATCACAAATAATATGGAGTTTAAAAATTCAAAACCACGAGGCAGAGCAAATATAATAGCCTATAATTTAAGAAAACTAAAAATAAGATTTGAAGTTATATACTAAAATTTCACACTGCATATTTGAGGAAAATCAACCCAGAATGGTAAACATTGAGATACACTGAAATAATCCCAAATAAATCTAAAGAAAAACCACCTCTTGGGCAGCTAGGCAACAATTAAATAATAAACATTCTTTCAAATGTGCATGAAAAATTAACAAGATATATGCTAGTATGCCATAAAACAAGATTCAGTGGAACTAATATAGAGTTAAATTAAGTCTCAAAAAGTTACATTAAAATCTCCAAATATTTGATAATTCTAATACACTTAAAATAATCTACTTCAAAGCTTTAGTTGTCTATATTGAGAAGGAGGAAAAAAGATCTGTATTCAGTTACCTAGTTTCCAACTTAAGAAATTAGGAAAAGAAGCTGGGCATGGGGTACATGCCTATAATTCCAACTACTTGGAAGGCTGACGAAGGAGGATCACAAGTTCAAGTCCAGCCTGGGCAACTCAGCAAGACTGTGTCTCAACATAAAAAAAAAAAGTTGTGGGATGTAACTCAGTGCTATAACACCCTGGGTTCAATCCCTAGTACCTCAAAAAAATTAAGAAGAGAATAAGTGAAACCCAAAGAAGTAGGGGGGAAATCATAAGATCGGAAATTAATAAATAAGAAAGTAGACACAAGGGAAAAAGTTGAATCTTTGAAAAGATTTCAAAAGTTGATAAACCTTGCAAGACTATACCTCAATAGTTTAACATAAAACAACAAAACCCTTACCTTGGCCAAGTCTGTAATTTTACTAAAACCAGACTTCCAAGAGGAAGTTGTGAATAGACGATCTTAAATCCACTTTGATGAAGCTGAGACTCTTCAGGGAAGTCTTCTTCAGAAATAGAACACTTGTTATATTTTAAATCAGTATTCATGAAGCAATACCATGGTTCATTGTGATCAACTTTGGCTGCATCCTCACTTGACAGCAATCTCCATTTCAAACAATTTTCATTCTCACATTGAACCCATACTCTGTTTACGTACATGTTGTCTTCCACTGAGGAATCCACTGTACTGTTACAGAGTTTGATTACTTTATCATCCATTTTTTCCATAAATTAATTTAACCTGGAAAATAAGAAACATAAAAGAATAAGAATTCAAGTGCATGAGATAACATTCAAAGCAAAATCAGAGAAATACTTCTTTGAAATCTTCTTTGTTCATCCTTTCTGTACCTTGCAGAAAATGTATGTTGAACATGTTGTATTTCCACCCACCCAGAAACAAAGGAACAAAATAGAATAAAAATAAGAAAAATGTGATGGGGCAGAAAATAAGTACAGGTTAATTTCTATTAACCTACTACACAGCACATATCTGATAGGCGTCCCTACTTTCTTTTCTCCCCCCAATACTTTCTTCAACAGCTTATCCTTATTGAATAGTGAATCAGCACTAGATTTTAGATTCTAAGTGCTTTAGTCAGACAATATAGTCTTTCCAACAACATTATGCCCAGTTTTACAGGGAAGACTGAAGCTTAAAAAAAAGTAAAAAACAAAAACAAAAAAAAAATACCCTCAGAGCTAATATGAGAGTGCTGGAATTTTAATGCAGGCAGTTTAATTATAAATTCTGTGATTTTATCCATTAAATTATACTGCTCCTTGTGAATACATACAGCATGACTTGATGATCCTTTTCTTTTTCTAATTCTCAGGAAAATCAAATGATTTTCACCACACAAACATTTAAAATTAAAAGCATAAAGGGATCCTTTGCTTATATAGTTTTATCTATTATAAATTCAAATTGTTTTCAAAGTTTTTTTTATCATGAAAATGTTGTACATATAAAAACTTATAAATATATGATTAAGCCCCCAAAATATAGCAATAGTTAATATAGCTAAAATATAAGTAGAAATGATTATACAAAGCACATCTAGAGAGAGGCTTTCTTTCTCTCTTTCTCTCTCTCTCTTTTTGTTTTGTTTTGCAAAACTAGGAACTGAACTCACTAGCCCTCTTCGACTGAGCTACATACCCAGCCCTTTTTAATTTTGTGGCACTGAGGATTGAACCCAGGGGCATTCTACCTCTAAGCTACACCCTCACTCCTACTTTTTATTCTTTATTTTGAAACAGGGTCTCACTAAGTTGCAGAGAGCCTCACTAAGTAGCTGAGGCTGGCCGTGAACTTGGATTCTCTGGTCTCAGCCTCCCAAGAACTGGGATTACAAGTGTGCACCACACACCTGGCTAATTTTTTATTTTGAGGCAGGCTTTTGCTAAGTGCCCAGACTAACCTCGAAATTCCAATTCTCCTGCCTCAGTCTCCTGAGTAAGTAGGATTACAGGTGTGTGCCACTGTACCTGCTTCGAAGCCTAATTCTTTTTTTTTTTTTTTTAATTCGTGCGTTGTACATCCATGTTAGGTACAAATTAATAATGACATATGTGCCCACATTTCTCATTTGACCCCTTCCCTAGATTCCCACCCCACTCCCTCGCCCTCCCTCCATCTCGGTTCGGTTTAGTGAGTAACCTTGATGTACATTTGGGTGCCCCCTCCCCGCCTCCTGTCTATCCACTACAATTAAATCAACTTCTTTGTTTATCCAGGGTCTCTCCTTTTCCATCTGGAGACCCTCTTATGCCCCATCTTCTCCCTAGCATCCGCATATTAGGGAGAACATATGCTTCTCTACTCTTTTGGACTGGCTGATTTCACTTAACATAATATTTTCCAGTTGCATCCATTTGCCTGCAAAGAACATGATTTTGTTCTTCTTTATGGCTGAGTAAAATTCCATTGTGTACATGTCCCATAGTTTTGTAATCCATTCATCTGTGGATGGACATCTTGGCTGCTTCCATAGTTTGGCTATTGTGAATTGTGCAGCTATAAACATAGATACACATGCGTCAGTCTGGTAGTTTGGTTTCCATTTTTTGGGTAGATACCCAGAAGTGGTATTGCTGGATCATATGGTAGGCTCATTCCCATTTGTCTGAGGATCCTCCATACTGTTTTCCAAAGTGGTTGCACTAGTTTGCAGTCCCACCAACAATGTATTAGTGTTCCCACTTCTTGCCAGCAGTTGTTGTTGTTCGTGTTTTTTATGATTGCCATTCTGATTGGAATTAGGTGAAATCTCAAGGTAGTTTTGATTTGCATCTCTCTGATTGCTAATGATGTGGAACATTTCCTCATACATTTATTGGCCATTTGTATTTCATCTTTTGTGAAGTGTCTATTTAGATCCTTTGCCCATTTTTTGATTGGGTTATTTGTTTTCTTGCCTGTGATTTTCTTGAGTTCTTTGTATATCCTAGATATTAGACTCCTATCTGTAGAGTAACTGGCAAAAATCTTCCCCCACTCTGTAGGCTCTCTGTTGAGGTCCTTGATAGTTTCCTTTGCTGAACAGAAGCTCTTCAGTTTAATGCAATCCCATGTATTGATCTTCCTTTGAGTTGCTTGTGCTTTTGAGGTCTTGTTGAGAAAGTTTTTACCTGTGCCTATATGTTGAAGTGTTGGTCCTATGCCCTCTTCAAGTAGCTGCAAGGTCTCTGGCCTAACTTCCAGGTCTTTGATCCACCTTGAGTTGACTCTTGTGCAGGGTGAGAAAGTGGAGTTTATTTCCATTTTCCTGCATATGACTAACCAGTTTTGCCAACACCATTTGTTAAAGAGGCTATCTTTTTTCCAGTGTATATTGGCTCCTTTGTCAAAAATCAGTTGACTATAAGCCTGTGGGTCTGTTTCTGGGTCTTCTCTTCTGCTCCATTGGTCTATGTGTCTGTTTTTGTGCCAATACCATGCTGTTTTTATTACTGCGGCTTTGTAGTAGAGTTTGAAGTCAGGAATTGTGATACCTCCTGCGTGGTTCTTGTTGCTAAGAACTACTTTGGCTATCCTGGGCTTTTTGTTTTTCCAGATGAATTTAAGGACTGATTTTTCTATGTCTGTGAGGAGTGACCGTGGTAATTTCATGGGTATTGCATTGAACCTGTAGATCAATTTTGGGAGGATGGCCATTTTAATGATATTTATTCTGCCTATCCAAGAGCATGGTAGATCCTTCCATCTTCTAAGGTCTTCATCGATTTCTTTCTTCAACTTTTTATAGTTTTCCTTATAGAGGTCTTTTACCTCCTTGGTTAGGTTTATTCCTACGTATTTTATTTTTCGGGCCACGTCCGCGGGCCGCGGACTGGGCCTAATTCTTAAAAACAAACAAAACTTTGGTATACCATATTCATGAATTAATAAAATAATACTATATACTACTATCCAAGTGTTAATACCATTTAAAGAAGACATTGTCATAAGTTAATCATACATTTAGAATCTTACTTATACTTGTCATATACTCTTACTTGGGCCACTGTTAATTGCTTCAAACACTTGCAAATATGTTTCAATAGCCATAGGTCACAATTTTTTACCTATTTATCCCACTCATTTAATTGTATCCAAAGAAAATAATCATAAAAAAGTCTTAACTCATAAGGATCAAAAGTATTCACTGCAGCACTATTTATTATAGAGTGAAAAAAATCTGAAAACAGGAAGTCAAATATATCAGAAAATAAATATAAAATGTGACTAATTGTATTTTATTTGATTAATTATTAAATTGATGAGAAAATTAATAAGGAGCACTGTATATTGCAAGAGGAGTGAATAGACTTTTTCTCTACTGAGTCATCAGGTCATAGAGCAGAAGAAACTGAGTTCCTCTCTGGATCCATAGTGAGAACAACTCTTGGCTCTGCTGCTCTCCAGCAGTGTGTACGTAGCCAGGTTATGTAGCTTTGTTAGACTCGCTTCACATTTGGCTTACCTTCCTCATGCGTGTATGTGTGTGACAGCTTTGTTTCTCTTTGCTTCTTCATTTCCAGTCTTTATATATCCTCTTACTATGATAGCTAGGGCAGGAACAATATTGAGTAGAAGCCACAATAGTAGCTATCTTTTTCTAGTTGTAGAGAAAATGCTTCTAATGCTTGACTATGAAATCAAATATTGAGAATATGTTTTCTTATAGAGACCAATAGGTTACAAAAAGTTTTCTTCTGATTATTAGCTTACTAAAATATTTTTATTGTTTTTAATCATAAGTGTTGCTGACTTTTACCTAGTGATTCTTTGCATATGAGATGAATATTCATTTATTCTTTTAAAAATTATTAATTGGTATATGGTAGTAAGGGATTTATGAATGATAAACCATACTTGCAATCTGGATAAAGTCTACCTAGTCATGCATCATAAATTTTTTCTTTCATACAAATTACTATATTCATTTGATTAATGTTTTTCATGTATATATCTATGTATACATGAAATTTGTTGTTTTCATTTCTCCCTTTGTTGTTTTCTGGTTTTGATATCAAGAATGTAATAGTCTCATAGAAATGAAGTAAGGAATAGTCCTCCTTTATTTAGAACATTGCCTAAGGAATTTTCCAATTTTGTCATGAATTTTATGAATTTTAGTATTTGTATGATTCATTATGGTTTTCTTTTTTCTTCACTTTGAAATGTGCTTGTGACTTCTATCTTTTATCTTTCATCTAGTCTGAGCTTTTTAAACAACCACAGTTTGGGAATTCCCTTTAATTAACAGGTTATTTTCCCTTATTTTTTATTTCCATCTACTTTCTTAGGACATTCTTTATTGCTCTTATTTTTCTCTCCTTTTATCTATGCTTAATTAATTCAATTCCAGTCTTTTCTAATATGAACATTGATGGCAAAAAAAAAAAATCCCCTCATTGTTTCTCCTTCTTTGATGGTAGCTTCACTTTGAAAACAAGTTTTCCTTTATTTTCTTTAGTAAAGTCATATAGTTTCCACCACCACAACCCTCCTTTGGGTTTTGAAAATTTCCAGTTAGGGTGTGCAAGTCTCTTGAAATTTTCAGGTAGAAGATAATATGACCTGAATATACTGACAATGCTGTGGTGTGTGTGTGTGTGTGTGTGTGTGTGTGTGTGTGTGTGTGTGCACGTGCATGCGCACATACACAGAGTACCGGGGATTGAGCCCAGGGGTGCTCTATTTCTGAGCTATATTCCCAGTCCTACTTTATTTTTTGTTTGTTTGTTTGTTTTGAAACAGGATCTCACCAAGTTGCCAAAGCTGGCCTGCAACCTGCAATCCTCCTGTCTCTGAATCACAAGTATTGATATTATAGGCATGTGTCACCATGCCCCACTACAATGCTATATCTTCCTAACATTAAAAATGTATTTTGTTTTCTTTACTTTTACATTAGCTTGAAGAAAAAGTTAAATAGTCATAGTAATACAAGACATCTTTAACTTGTTTGGATTTGGCAATATGGAATTATCAATCTGATAATCAAAAATATAAGAAATTAAATTTATTTTTACCAAAACTTTCTTCTAGCTGTAGGTCCCAGGAGATCATACTCCATCTTTCACAAACCCTTACCGTATTAGGAGGGTATGACAATGGCACTAGGTGAGGAGTTACCTACCCCAAAATCAAATGTAAAAAGATGTAGAAGACTCTAAGTCTAAGGCAGGTATTGGGAGCCTTTATATATGACTGATGAGAAGGAAAAGAATAGGTATATAGCTCTAGAAAGAATGAGATTATCAATTATGAGTTGATTCAATAGCCTTCTGTTCATCTTTGTTTAAAAAGTAAGAAAAAAATGACCTCAGTGGAGCCAGGGAAGTGAACTAAGGGAAGGGGTGGGGGAAGACTGAGGTTCATTATTGGAAACACTAACACTGACTGTTTTCATATGTGAAAATCCCAATGTCAGTCTCAATCCTCTGTATGGGAAGTGGGGAGATGGGGAGGCAATGGGGGAGGCGGGCAACAAGTGCTGTGTCCAAGTATGTCAATGTCAACATGATTTACCTTATTATGTGAGATGATAATACATCAATAAAAGCACATTTTTTTAAAAAGTAAGAAAAAATTGACTTTACTTAATATCAACTGACACTGACATTCTGAAAAAAATGGACTTTACTTAATATCAACTGACACTGACATTCTTGGTCATATGTTGTAAATGGAATGTGAGGCCTCCTGCTAGAAAGGTTCAAAGTACTATGACTAGAAGGGTTTCATGGAAATGCATTTTAGTTGTTCATTTACATATACTATGTAATGTATTTGAGTTATACTTAACAAATTAAACAGGGTTATAGATTATACTATCTAGAGAAAACCATTCCACACAAAATGGAGTCACTTTAAACAATTCTACAAAGAAATAACAAAAAAATAGACAAAATTATATAATATTAATAGTGTAAATAAAGTGTGAGAGGTATGTAAGCAAGCAGAAAGTGATTATTGTCACTCTACTACCTAAGATTGTGTCCATTTTGCAACCAATGGACTGCTACAGAAGAAAAAAGCACTCTTCAGTTTGCGCACCACCTCACTGGAAAGCTTAGGAAAATCCACTATGGCAGTCTATTATAACATGTTAAGGGGATTAAAAGATTACTTTTAAATGATAAAGTTTTTTATACTTTAGGAACTTTGGTCTCAGTGGATAATACTGAGAAGATAAAGTAACACTAAGAAAATGTCATTATTACTTAGTGATATGCATTCTCAACTGCATCTAATACCTCATGGTATTTTCGATTTGATACATTTTATCCAGGCTAACAGAATTTATAACACAGATTATAAACTGCTTATTCTTTTTGACACAGATTCTCTCCTTGTTTCTACTACCTTTTTCCAACACTTTGTTAGGTTTAAAAAGTACTCCCATATTTAGAAGGTGCAAATGACAAGAAAGAGAATATGGTCCCAAGAACACTGGAATCTTTGGAGAGACCCCTATAAAGTCATACCTAAGTAGCCACACTTTATATAGACATTGACAAATGCAAAGCTATGCTAAGTATGACATTTGCTTTACTCAACTTTTTTTTTTAATTTAATTACTTGGCTAACATATTGAACTAGATAATTCAGAAAAAAAGAAAAATTAAAAACAGAAAACACTGAATGGCTATCCAAAATTATATAGCCTTAGATTCAAATTTTGTACATTAGTTTATTCATTTACTCAAGGTAATATTTATGAATGGTTAAGAACACTTAATATCTGACCAGGCAGTTCTCCCAGTTTTTACTAGACAAATTAGTTACCACTCTAAATCTCTGGTTCTTTATCTGAAGATAATAAGAGTACTTCCTATGGCCTAATACTGAACTCCTGGGACAGATTATTTCATATTTTAGATACTCAACAAATAACTTTTTAAGCTGGGCACTGTGGCACGTGCCTGTAAACCCAGTACTTAGGAGTCTGAGAAGGAAGATCACAGGTTCCAGGCCTGTGTGATAACTTAATGAAATCCTGTTTAAAAAAAAAAAATAGGGCAGGGTATGGCTCAGAGGTAGGATACACCTGTGTCCAATCCCCAGTACCATGAATAAATAAATAAATATCCTTTAAATAAATGAATTTACTTTGATTTGGACATGAACACAAACGTATATTGAATTCCTGTTAAACAACAGATATTGATTTAGGCCTATGCACCAAATGTGAACATGAAACAGTCACTCTTCTTGAGTTTACAAACAGAGATACAGATAAAGGTAAGTCTCATAAAAGAGTTAATAAACGTAATGCAAATACCTAAAAGAACACACATGAGAAAATTCCTGTGGGAAAGAAAGGATCTATGAAAGATACATGGAGCAGCTAGTTTGAGCTGAGCCTGAGTAGCTGTTCACTATGGAGAGGTGGAGGAGGAAATGCATACAAAAGAAAAGCATGAGCCAAGCAAGAAAGGGTAAAAGTGCAAAGTCTGTATGAGAGAGTGGTTGGTCAAACAAAGCCGGAAACTTTTTAAGGGAAGCAAAAGTGGCAGCAGGTGAGGCTCAAAGTAGCTTTTCAAGAGAAAGATTGCTAAGGGCCTTATATATCATACCAGGAAAGTAGACATTATCCTGGAGGTCCATGTCGGGGGGGGGGGGGGGGTTGGAAGGCCAGTCAGAGCTGGAATTCACACTTGGAGGAAACTCCTCCTCAGCAGCCACAGTGATAATGCCAAAACAGGTTCTATCTGTTATCCTGCTGAGGCCCTTACCTAAAAAGGACACGGTCAACCTTGACCAATCATGCAAGCCCACACAAGCTTACCTGACCCCCCTGACCCCACCCCTCACCTCTAGCTACGTAAGCAGTCCTTCTTTAATAAAAATTGAGGCTTGATCAGAATCCTGTCTTGCCTCCATCCTTGTTTGTTTCATTCCCTTAGGATTAGCCACCTCAGTCTCCCCTTCTCAACCCCCGCTGGCCGGGGCATACAGGTCCAGAGGAGCCATTGACCAAGACTGTCACAAAAATCAGATAACTTATTTCATGGTTTCCAAGGCACAAATTTTTACATTTTAACATTTTAGAAAACACAAAAATAGGTCCTTTGCCCATTTTTTGATTGGGTTACTTGCTTTCTTAGTTGCCATTTTCTTGAGTTCTTTGTATATCCTAGATATTAGACCTCTATCTGAAGTGTAACTGGCAAAAATTTTCTCCCACTCTGTAGGCTCTCTGTCGAGGTTCTTGATAGTTTCCTTTGCTGTGCAGAAGCTCTTCAGTTTAATGCAATCCCATGTATTGATCTTCCTTTGAGTTGCTTGTGCTTTTGGGGTCTTGTTGAGAAAGTTTTTACCTGTGCCTATGTGTTGAAGTGTTGGTCCTATGCCCTCTTCAAGTAGCTGCAAGGTCTCTGGTCTGACTTCCAGGTCCTTGATCCACCTTGAGTTGACTCTTGTGCAGGGTGAGAAAGTGGGGTTTATTTCCAGTTTCCTGCATATGGTTAACCAGTTTTGC
>PVLC010011183.1:0-47851 GCA_004027655.1 Graphiurus murinus
CCACAGACTTACAGTCAACTGATTTTTGACAAAGGAGCCAAAAATATACACTGGAAAAAGGATAGCCTCTTCAACAAATGGTGTTGGCAAAACTGGTTAACCATATGCAGGAAACTAGAAATAAACCCCACTTTCTCACCCTGCACAAGAGTCAACTCAAGGTGGATCAAAGACCTGGACGTCAGGCCAGAGACCTTGCGGCTACTTGAAGAGGGCATAGTGCCAACACTTGAACACATAGGCACAGGTAAAAACTTTCTCAACAAGACCTCAAAAGCACAAGCAACTCTCAGGAAGATCAATATATGGGATTGCATTAAACTGAAGAGGTCTTCTGACTTTTCAGAAAATCAGCATAAAATGAAGAAACAATGTTGTGGAATTCACACTACCTACTTTTAATAGTTATTCTAAAGCTTCAATAATTAAGAGAATGTATTAACAAAAGGAAATAAATAAATAGACACATAGATCACTGGAAAAAATAGAAGGCCTATAAATAGGCCTTAAGAAAGGTTCAGAGTCAATTCATGAGAACAAGGATAGACTTCAAATAGAGCTGAGGCAATTAGATATGTATATTTAAAAGAAAAAGAAGAACCTAACACATAATCCCGCAACTTTCCCAAAAATTAACTCAAAATTCATCAAATAACTAAATTTAAAGTACAAAATTACAGAACATCTGGGAAAAAAGCACAGGGAAAATTTGGTGTTTTAGCACCAAAAAAAACAGTTCAGGAAGAAAAAAAATGTTGATAAAGACTTTATCATAATTAAATAAAAACTTCTTTCAGAAACACTAAAAAGAGAATTAAATTATGTCAAGGCACTAAATGGGTTAAAATATTTACAAAATACATATCTGACAAAACTCCCACAACAAGAACAGTGTCAAAACCTCACATCCAAAATATAGAAAACAATTCTTAAATCCCAAAAATAAAAGAAAGAATTCAGTTAAAAAACTGAATGAAAAAGCCAGGTGTGATGGTTCACACCTGTAATCCCTATACTTAGGAGGCTGAGATGTGAGTGTCACAGGTTCAAAGATAGCCTCAGCACCTAGTGAGACCCTGTTTCAAAATAAAAATAAGATAGGTCTAGGAGTGTATCTCAGTGGTAGAAGCCTCTCGGTTCAAATCCCAGAACCATAAACAAACACACATACACACACACACACACACAAAAAAAAAAAAAAAAAAACAGTGAAAGTTCTGAATAGATTCTTGACATCAATTTGTCATGATCATGAGGGGCATGTAATTGAAATAATGAGATATCATTGTATATGTTCTAAAATGGCTATATGTTCTAAAATGGCTAAAAGCCAAAATATGACAATATTAATTACTGTCCAGGATGAAGAGCAACAGAAACTAATATTCATTGCTGGAAGAAATACAAAATGGTACAACCACTTTGGAACACAATTTGGCAGTTTCTAAGTATGTGAAATATTCTTATCTTGTGATCTATAAACTGCTCTCCTAGGTATTTAACCAATTTTGATATGAGAACTTTTGGCCATAGAAAACTTGCACATCTATGTTTATAGTGTTTTTTTTTTCTCTCTTTCTTTCTTTTTTTTTTTTGTAATCATCTGGAACTGGAAATAAGCATGATGACTTTCAATAAATAACTGAATAATCTGGTACAACCATACATTGAATGGTTTGAGGTATGAAAATGAATCAGATAGCAAAGTGTTCAGAGACATAGATTATTATTTACTGGGTATTGCTCAGGAAAGAAGCCAGTGTGAAAGGGCTGCTCCATGTGTATGATAATAATTATAACACATTCTGGAGAAGAAAGTTTATAGTGAAGTAAATAAGTAAATGGCTGATTTCCAATATCCTTTCCAAGGGCATGCCTTCAATGATCTCACTTCCTATAATTAGGCCCTACCTCCTAAAGTTTTCCCTACCTACCAATAGCACTAAGCTGAGGACCAAGACACTAATAGCACATGGACTTCTGGGAAACATTCCAGGTCTAAACTATAGCATATTAATAGCAGCCTTATTTGTGATAGCTAAAAGGCATAAGCAACCTAAATATCCATCAACTGATAGATGATAAACCAAAATCTTCTCTATCTACACAATTGGATAATAGTAAGCAATAAAAAGTAATGAACTGGAGATACTTGCTACAGCATGGCTGGATCTTAAAACCAATATACTAAGTGAAAGAAACCAGACACAAAAGTTCATTTATTGTGTGGTTTTATATATATATATATATATATATATATATGTGTGTGTGTGTGTGTGTGTGTGTGTGTGTGTAAATTGCTCAGAATAGACAAATCTATATAGAGAAAAGTACATAAGTGGTTTCCATGGAATTAAGGGATGAAAAAATGGGTATAGGATTTTACTCTGGAATGATGAAATCTTTCATGAATTAGATAGTTTTCATGGTTGCACAATCTAGAGTAATATATCAATATCTACTGAACTTCACTCTTTAAAAGTTCACATTTTATAATGTTAATCATATCTCAATTTTAAAAACAATTGGGGGCATTTTGACTTATACCCCTCACCATTGCCAGACCATTACCCCTCAAAACCATGATCATCAAAAATAAAGAATGAGAAATTGTCACAGCCAAGAGAAGACATGACAGTTAAATGTTATGTATATCCTGATGAAATCCAGAAAAGAAATGATTACAAACTAAAGAAATCTAATGAAAATATGGACTTCAGTCTCTTATAAAATATTGGTTCATTCATTATGAACAATATAACATAGTCCTCTAGTAATATGTTAGTAATAGAGAAAACTGGATACAGAGTTTATGAGAACTCTGTGTGACCATCTCAGCTTTTCCATAAACCTAAAACGGTTCCAACATTTAAAAAAAGTTTATTAAAATAAACTCAATTAGGAAGTACTGCTATTACTCTCCATTATAAAGATAAATAAATGAATGAAACAAAAGCTAAAATAACTTGCCTAAGACTGTGGCTAATATGTGGCAAGGCTGGCATTTGAAACCAGGCAGTCTGGTTTTATTGTTTGTGCTTTTGATCATTGTGTAGAATGCCTTCTGATTCACCCTCCACCCTTTTCAGTCTTTCCATGTTGCTGAAGGCTGACTTGTGTATTTCCCCTGCTCTGCTTCAAGATGCATTTGACTAATATAGCGCACCAGCTAGATGTCTTAGGAAATAAGAAAAGACATGTAAACCATGATATTGGGAACTTTTCATCTGCCTGGGTAGCATCCCTTGGTCTCCAATAATCTACCAGTAAATCCTTTGATAGACTTCCTATTAGTCTCTTTTCTCCTATTCTCTCCAATATTTTTAATACTTATAACACTTTGATGTCTGTTTCTCTATTAAATATGGAATGAGTGCATTGATTATTGATTAATCTCAAATGGGTGCTGCAAAAAGAGAATACTTGTGGGGTGTAAGAGAAATAGTGTACCAGATTAGACCAATAATAGAAGAAACAAAAAAGGTTGTGGATGTATTTGAATTTGATGGATATCCAGAACTTGTATAATTATTTTTGTATAATTATTTAGACATTATGAGATTTCTTTTACTAGTCTTTGGTCTGTGTTTGACAAAGTTTCTCATAATCTTACTTCAGGTAAATATTTCACCTTGCTAAATCAAAAGGAAATCAAATGCAAAGATGTAAGTAATGCACCATAGTTCTGATTATTACAGTCATTACTAATATAATATTTCCTTATAAATACTAAGACAGTATTACTCAAAAAAGGAAAAATATATGCCTCTTGCTCAAACAGCCTTTTTAATTTAGAAAATCAGTGATGTAGCTGGGCATAGTAGAGCATGCTTGTAACCCCAGTACTTGGGAGGCTGATTCAGATTGCAGGTTCAAGGATAGTCTCAGAAACTTAGTGAGCCCTTAAACAACTTAGTGAGACCCTGTTTCAAAAAATTTTAAAGAGCTAGGTGGGGCGGCGCACACTTGTAATCCCAGTACTTGGGAGGCTGAGATAGGAAGATCCCAGGTTCAAAGCCAACCTCAGCAACTTAGTGAGGCCCTCCGTGACTTAGTGAAACTCTGTTTACAAATAAAATATTAAAAAAATAGGTTTTGGGGGTATAGCCTAGAGGTAAAATGCTTCTGGGTTCCATCCCCAGTACCACACACACACAAAAAAAAAATTTTAAGGGGGGCTAGGAGTAGAGGAGGTAGACTACCTCTGGGCTTAATCCCCAGTATCAAAAACAAACAGTAAAACGAAGTCAGTGATATTCTTTGGAGAGAAAAATTCTAAAAAGAACTCTAGGGTGTTCTTTTTAGAATGCCAAAATTCTTTTATAAAACCTATGTTAAGGGCACTAAAAAACATTAGACAACATTCATAGTCACTGCATCTATCTACATCTGTCTGTATTTCTGTCTCTGTCTATGGTAGGCTAAAGCTTCAATGCTTAAAAATGAAATAAAGTTAGAAATATGAGTCAGAAACTCTCAAAGTGCCCTGCCACATGCCATGACTGTATAAAGTAGCATATTTTATTTTCACTTTCCTGACTTATCGGCAGCTTCTTATATACATATAAAAAGTTAAGCTGTCAATGAAATATATTCAGAACTTAAAAAAAAAAAAAAACATGAGCTGAGGGGTTTACTAAATGTCTCTGTATAATCAGATTAAAATCTTTGAATTGTTGGAATGAGTTATTTTGATATGGCTCAAAGGAAGCAGAAAAATATAAGAAGTATTGCAACATTGAAAATAACACCTGTAACACAACAATAATCACATTAAATAAATCACACTACCGTATATTTTCTATAGTACAGATTTCTTTTTCTGCCTGTAAAATAATTTCTTTCTAATTTTGTGATTTCCACATTATCTAGCATACATCAGAAATAGGGCTAAAAAAAGGTAATGAGGGCAATGAAAACATTGTTTTCAGCCATATCAGTTTCCACAAGCAGTTTGAAAAGAGTATTGTGCATAGTTTGATATAGTCTGTCCTTAAGGATGCAGTGGATGAGTGAGAGATTTCCTGGTACAGTTTTGTTTTTCAAAAACATGTAGTTGTGAGAATATTCATTTTATGTACTTTGTCAAAAAATTATGAATTGTTCATTCAAAAATAAAAGGCCTCTTTTTATTTTCTAGACTGTGGAAGACCAGATCAGCAGCATTTACCTATATATACAAAGTTGAGCTGCAAATGAAATATTAAAAACGTCTCCACCTAGCTGAGCTAATTCAAGCCTGTCAATAGCTTCTTTATCCAGTCCTAGTATAAGGGAACTAATTTCAGAACCCCCCACCCTCCCACCCAGTCTTTATTTCTAATGTTCTTCTCTTTTTAATCCTGCAAAATGAACTGGCAATTTTGCCTAACCACCTCCATTACTTTCAGAGAATGTCTAATGTTCTACTAAAGGGGCTTGTTGGCAATCTCCTTGACAGAGTTTATTTTCTAACCATTAATTTCACCTTCGCAATATTCTACTTGTCAGTTAGTATTCCAGGTCAGCAGTAACTGCATGGGGGAAAGAACTCCAGATCAGCAAGCTGTTGAGTAGTCTAAGCACTTTCTCTTTCCATCTGAGCCTAGAGGGGAAACTGACCAGAGAGCCACTTTACCTGGTAGGTGGCACCATTAAAACCATCTAAAGCAAATCGAAACTGATGGCAGCCTCAGCCAGCCTCTGGTTCATGGAAATTACTGATGATTTTCTAAGGCAGGCTGAGCAAATTCATTACCATGAAAATCAGCCTTGAATACTGGATTGGTTAGGATGACCTTTGAAGTCCTTGGTAAACCTGAGATTCTGGAACCCACTTATGGTTTTATTGTAGAGAATGAAATTGTTAAAGTTATATATCCTTCCTCCTTCTCATTAGAAGTCAGCAGTAGTAGCAGTAAGAAGAGAAGAGTAAAGCTAGAGTTTTTAGAAAAACTGAAAGAAGATCATTTAATCAGACATGCTTGCTTTTCTAATCGAACTAATGTTACAGACTTTTTTTCATGAGTGATCTTCCAGCTAAGGTTGGCCATTTTACCCATATTCAACCACAAAGATATAGACTATTGTCTTTGCAGAGGATTACCTCTAGCTGAATAAGGACATAAGACTTCAGTATGTAAGATTTCATTTGCTTTTTCCTACCTCAAATTCACATTAGATATCTGAAGGCAAGGCCATCATCTTGAAACCATGTGGGAAGCTCTACAGAATGATGGCAGAAAGAGATAAAGAATCGAATAAGTCAATGAGAACATCTATAAACAGCTTCCCTTTTTCTTGAGAGGCTACCCCTGGACATCTTAGTATGTAAAATAAATAGATCTGCGTTTTTAAAGCCACTAGTTATGTTTTCCAGCATTTTTAGTAAAAATTCTGAAGCTGATATAGTCATCAGTGAATAATATGTGGGAAAAAGTACCTGAACAAAATCATGTAACTTGTGAATATAAAGAAAAAGAGAAATCTGTAAGAAGATGACAGGAAGAAGTGATTTTGAAGCAATCATCTGAAATTAGAGAGGAATTTGATCATAAAAGTTAGAAAACAGAATTGAGGAAAATACTTGATAGGTATGGATGAACTTTGATTAGTGTTATGCTTTTGAAAGTCCTTTCTATTTTATATGTCCAAAATGCTTCTTTAAGACTTAGAGACAAAGTCAGGGTGAACAATGTCTATTAATTTAGAGGAAGGATCTCAGGAGAAGATTTCAAGATTCTAGATTCTATCCTAAGGTCACGAATTCATTTCCTCAAATAGAAAGAACATTCCTTTCTTTCAGGCTAGAAATAGCATGGCAAATTAAAAGTTATTTTACTTCATTTTGAGGAATGAAGAATGAGTCCAGCACTAAGAGATACAAATTTATGAAATCTATCATTAAAAGCTGCAATCTCTTTTTAGAGTAATAACCATTTGGAAGAGGAATTGTCGGATGTTCCATAAAATTAAGGTAATTATCTCAGAAATTTCAAATTAATTACTTTTTGCCTTTTCTAATTTAAAAAAATGTGGTAAGACATTCTAAGAAGGATTTTAAACTTAAAGAAAGTGCAGGTCTAAGTCATGACTATCATTTTGTTAGTTTTGTTAATTTGTACACAACTCTCCGATCTTTATTTCACTTATGTGTTACAGAGAACAATACACTCCTATAGAATTTTGTGAGAATAAAATATACTTATCCTTTCAACAAGTGTTTGTTGATTGCAAATTACAAAGAAAGCATTATTTTTAGGTTTGGGGAATACAGATTTATACAACATGGGCATAATTTCCTTCCTATAGAATCTCTCCTAAAATAAATATATAACCAAACTTAGAAAAACTATGGTGAATTGTATTTTGGGGAAAACCACTGGGGAATAGAAGGAGCAACCTGATTATTGAGATAAGGTGATAGCAAAAGTGAAATGAAACTATAAAGTAAAACATTATTTAATTCAAATGTCATATTATTTTTTCAAGTTATTCTCATTGGCCTAAAGCTATAATAAAATAGTATTAAATACATATATATGCTAGTCTGGACATTGATTACTATATTTCTAGAACCCACATGTCAGATGGATTTCCCAAGAAAAATGGTCTCCATTGCTAATCCCTCTTCCAGGCCCAATGGTAAACTGCATCTCTCCAATATATTTATGATTTTTCTGGTACAATTATGTTTTCAATGTCACAGAGCTCCTCTTGTCGACAGTGACCTTTTATATACCAAATTGAACAGAGATAAAATGGAGCTAACTCCCTCTTCTCTTCAGGTTCCACCAATAACACCACTAGCAGTGAAATAGTCAACCACACATTGGTAGACATCACTGAGAATTCATGATAATAGCTCATTAAACCAAAGAACATCTATGAAAACACTTTACTAAAGTTACTTCTTCATTAATATATGAAAGTCTTACAAATTCAGTAATATACTGCTGGATCCAAATAGCTTCAGTCTTCTGCCATTTTGTTAATTTCTCTCTCCTCTTTCTTTCACTTCTAAAACTATTCTATTTTGTGGGGCCTTTTCAGGAGCATTGAATATATTTTTTCTCTTTTGCCCATGCAAAGCCCCTTAACTATTGTACTTACTAAGATCTTACTTTCTCCCTCAGCCCTTCCAAGACATTTTCATAGGGTAGTTTATTCCTCACAATGATGCTTATAAATGATGCTTATAAATCCTTCATAGAAATTTTCCGAAGAAATAAAATCCAGACCTACATATTCAAAGTCATCTGCCCAAGGTCATATAGCCAGTAAATGGCAGGGCTTAAATTCAAATCTGTGTCTCCTATAAAAAATCTCCAATGGATCCTCCTTATCATAGCCTTTACTAGCCTTCTATCTTAGTCAGCTTTCTGCAGTTGTGATTAAAATACCCCTCAAGAGAAGCTTAAGGAGGAAAGATTTATTTGGCTCACAGTTTCAGAAGTTCAGGCCATGGTCAGTAGACTCCAAGGCTGAAACATCATGGTGCAGGGCATGGCAGAGGAAAAGTGCTCAGCACATGGCAGCCAGGAAGCAGAAAGAGAGAACAGAGAGAGAAAGGGGCCAAGAGGAGACAAACCCTTCCAAGGCATACGTCCAGTGGCCCACCTCCTCCAGTCATGCCCAACAAATGATGTGGTTATAGTCCTCATAATCCAATATTTTCCCCTCTGGTCATTACTGCGTTGCCTAAAAGACAAGGGTTTGGGGAACATTCGACATTCAAACCATAATACCTTCCTTTGGTATCCAGGCTTTATTTATTGAAAGAAATTTGAATATACCCCAAAGCTTTGAGAAAACACTTCCTTCCCTAAAATGTAAAATGAGCTTTAATTAAGGCAGAACTGCGCTGAAAAAAAATATTTTCCAATTATGTTGATATAATTGTTTCCACAGCATGATGTCTCCTGGTATCAACTTTAGCAGGCAGTAGAGACATGGTGATTTTGGGCTATTACCACTGCAGGCCTGCTCTTAAATTAGACATGGCATTTGGAAAGCAGTCTTCCCTTCAACATTCTTAAACAAATAGAGATGAAAACTTTTGTCTCTATTTAGGCTTCCCACAGAGCTTCATTAATTCATTGCTGTCTGGCCCTTTTGGTCCCCCCTGGAAGGCCATAGCTGTAATGATGAGATACAAACCCAACTGAATATTCAACTCCACAACCTGGCAAGTTGCCTAGAGCAAGGCAGTGTGAGCTCCCATTCACGTTCTTATGTAAATTTTGACACTTAGCAAGTATAAAAGTGGACCATCTGATCATTGCTTCCAAGTGTAACCAGAGAGAAGGCAGAGATTCTTAGGGAGATAAGACTTCTTCTTGGGGTGCAAAGTAAGGTCATGGAGCTACACTTGAGTCTTGCCAACTACTAATGAGAGGGGGAAATTGCAGTTCTTTTTAAAGTTTTTTGTTTGATTTGCGGTTTGAGTCTAGATTCAAGCTGTCACTTTTTCTTTATTCCTTTTTATTTATTATTATTCAGAGCATGGAGACATCTGCACTAAAATTACCTTTAAAAAACTCTAATGATCTCACATATATAAAAATTAAAAAAATAATAAGTTTATAATCCTAGAGCCCCTACTATGGGTCTGGCACTATTCTATATTAATTCTTTTGATCCTCTTTTGAGACAAGTGCGATTATGATTCCTAAGCTCATGGAGGTTAAGAATCTTGCACAGAATCAAATAACTAGAAAATGTGTGTGTGTGTGTGTGTGTGTGTGTGTGTGTGTGTGTGTGTTATATTTGTGATGGGAGAAAAAAAGAGACATTTATCAATCTCCCATTGGCTTTTAAGGAAAGTAAATCATGCTTACAAAAGATTCGATTACCTTTTACCTCCAGGGAAGTGGATTTGGGAGTGAGAGTGAGTAAGCATTGCCCAAATTTTAAATCATTCCCCACTCTTAACTCCCAAATCTATTTCCCTTGATGCAAAAACCAGCCCAACTCTTTGTAATCATGATTTACTATCCTTAGAAACCAACTAGAGTTCATAATAAGTCTTTCTTCTTTATACCTGTCACAAATATAACACACAGTAAACAACATGGAAGAAAAATGTAGAAACATTCAGAGGGAAGTTCCTCTGTGGTAGAACACGGAAGAGAGGAAAGGAAATTAGAGAATCTGTACTAAAAGTGCACATTGAAAATATAAGACCTGGTGACTGAAGGATAAAGAAGTCGCTTGAAAAAAAAGCTAGAAAAGACAAGGGGGGATTTATATTATGTTTGCAGTATAACATTTAATATGCATCCTTTTGTTTTTAAAAGAGATCTTAAGTCAAATACTCATTTCTCACTGACCTCCTAGTGCAAGGTATTGGTTTTTATGGTTACAGAAGGCAATAGAGCCTCCTAAAACTTTGAAAAGTTAGCACAGAAAAATTGTGTGGCATTCCACCATTCCAACTTCACAAGTCAATTTGGTTGGACTGGAAGACTTACTAATGTGGTAAGAGAAGATACTCAACTCTCATACGAGAGTCAGAATTCTTCACCAATCTCCCTGGTACCTTCACAACACTTACAGAACATATAGCAAGTATCAAGAATCCCCAGAGAAGGAAAGATTAAAGAAATAGGATTCTTGCTACTAGATGAGAAATGGAGAATGAGGAGAAAATCAGAGATCAACGGAGGAGAGCAGAGAGGAAGAGAGGCAATGAAATGTATCTAGAGAAGAGATACAGAAGAAGAGAGAAACATGGATACAAAATCAAGCCGGGCGTGGTGGCGCACGCTTGTAATCCCAGCATTCGGGAGGCTGAGACCAGAGGATCCGGGTTCGCGGCCAGCCTCAGCTACCTAGTGAGGCACTCCGCAACTTAGTGAGACCCGGTTTCAAAATAAAGAATAAAAACTAGGGCTGGGGGTATAGCTCGGAGGTAGAATGCCCCTGAGTTCAATCCCCAGTACCGCAATCAGGTCGAAATTGCAAAACCTTTTATTTCCCACCATAAGGAAGCATGCCTATCCATAGCCCTCTGGAAAGGCATTTGGTGTTGTGGGAATATGTGGAATCTTTAGATTGGAAAAAAGAATACTGGGAACTAGTTTAAAGACAATTACTTAACAGAGCGATTCTAACATTTCAGCATTTGTGATCAACCCTATGTATCTCAAATATTTTTCTTTTTTTCAGAACTGGGGATTTAACTCAGGGAATTCTACCTCCAAGCCCCACATCCAGCCCTAATTTTTATTATTTATTTTGAAACAGGGTCTCAGTAACTTGTGGAGGACCTCACTAAGTAGCTGAAGCTGGCCATGAACCTGCAATCCTCTTGCCTCAGTCTCCCAAGTACTGGGATTATAAGCATGTGCCACCTCACCCAGCTAAATATTTAAAATTTAAGTCATATTTATTCAAAACTCAAATTTATACCCCTTACTCCAGATAGTCTGACCTGGTATGAGGCCCCAAAATTTGCATATTTAATATTCTTCCCATGTGAAGATGAGATGTTAAGAAATAGTCTTATTCTCTCTCTCTCTCTCTCTCTCTCTCTCTCTCTCTCTCTCTCTCTCTCTCTCTTTCTCTTTCATTTATTTCATGTGTGTGTGTGTGTGTGTGTGTGTGTGTTCTCACTCTACTCCTTTCCCTAATCCTAACCTATAGCAGTCTCTGCATGGGGCCTGGGGTGATAGGAGGAGGGTAGATAGGTTACCAGAGGTCAACTAGATGACCTGAGATTTGTACCTCCAGGGTGACTGATCAGTTGCCCCTTTCCAACAAGTAGGAAACAGGGGAGGGTTTCTTGCTTAGTGACTGTGTCTGGCTTTGAACCTACAAACCTCCCAGGTGCTAGAATGACAGGGTCAAGGCCAACACTCCTGTCAAAGGTCTTGATAGCTCTCCTATGTGATGGATGGATGGATGGATGAATGGATGGATGGATGGATGGGAGAATGTAAACAATTTGCTCTTCCTAGGGGAGGAAGAGGGAGAACTGAATGAATCACGATACTCTTCCTCCTGAGATTCAGCCCCTGATCCTTCCAGTAGACCTCTCACCTCTCATCTACACTGAGAACCCAAACCCTGAAGATAAAAATAAAAAGCAACAATAAAAAAATTTAAATCTCAAAAATAAATAATAGCCTAATGTCAAAAAATAAGAGAACTAACAACTCTGTAAGAAAGGGCCAAAAGTCTTAGCTATAACTCATCAAAGAAGATACATAGATGGAAAAGAAGCATATGACAAGATGTTCCACATCATGTGTTATCAGGGAAATGCAAATTAGAACAACATGAGATGCCACTACCCACCTATTAGAATGGATGAAACTAGAATGCTGGAAACACAGAACACTGGTGAGGCTGTGGAAGAGCAGGAACTCTCATTCATTGCTCTTGGGAAAAGAAAATGGTATGACCATTTTGGAAGACAGTAGTAATTTCTTAGAAAACGGAAGGTATTCTTATCATATTGTCATGGGAGAAGGGTTGATTCCATGAATGGTACATAGCAGTTCCCAACTGGGGAGAGGGGAACACAACTCAGGGTGAGCAGAGTCCTTGGGTTTCATAATGGAAAACAATTTTAGCATGCACCAATCAGAGACATAAGCAGAGAATTATTTTAGTAAAGTAAGAAGTATACATTCAAGGGAGACTATGGACCATGTCAAAAGCAAGAAAGCCACTTTGGGGGTTTGCTGCTCTTTTTTTATGGGAAACTTTTATGAGGTGTGAGTAGGAGTAGGTATGTAGGGATGACTTCAGTCTGGTAATCACAAGATGATGTAGGGAATTTTGATCATCTTCCTGGCCCTGACAGGGCCTCTACTGTCTTATCAGTAAGTATCCATTTTGTTTAATCAGCTCAAGCACAGCCAATAGTGTCCAAGGAAACTATTCTTTCTTTTAGACTATGCATAGGTGCAATGACTAAGAGTGTCTAAGGAAATTACTCTTTTTTTTTTTTTTTTTTTGTGATACTGGGGATAGAACTCAGGGGCATTTTACCTCCGAGCTATACCCCAGGCCTACTTTTTATTCTTTATTTTGAAACCGGGTCTCACTAAGTTGCAGAGTGCCTCACTAGGTAGCTGAGGCTGGCCGCGAACCTGGATCCTCCAGTCTCAGCCTCCGGAATGCTGGGATTACGTGTGCGCCACCATGCCCGGCGGAAATTACTCTTTTCTTTGACCTGTATCCTCTAAGCAATAGACATCTTTCCTGTTTAACTATTTATATATTGGATAATTAATAGTAAAGAATATTTTGTGAGTACCCAGTATGGTGTCTGGTAACTTTTCCAGATCTTTTGTGTGGTCTCTCTTGTCTGATCAATAGATACACCTTTGAGGATAGTCAGTAACACTCAGGGTAATTATGAAAGATATGCAAATTCTCCTTTCTACTTATTTCTTCTATCTTATCTCAATATGGCACAGCAGTTATACTCTTTAGTATTGAAAGGAGTTGAAAATGTATATTCACACAAAAAAATCTGCACACAGGTATTTATCACAGCTTTATTTACAATTGCTAAATTTGGAAGCCAACATTAGGTTCTTCAGTAGATGAATGGAAAAATAAATTGGTACATCCAGATAATGGAATATTATTCAGTGTGGAAAAGAGAGGAGATATGAGGCCATGAGAAGACCTAGAGGAAATTTAAAATTCATATTGCTAATGAAACATTCTAATCTGAAAAGACTATGTGCTGTATGGTTCCAACTATATGATATTCTGGAAAAGCTAAAACTATGAAGTTTTTTTAAAAAAAAAATCAATGTTTCACAGAGATTAGAAAAAGAGGGAGGAATGAATAAGTAAGGCACATAGGATATTTAGTATAACTGAAAACAATGAGGGATTCTGTCATCACACATTTATACAAACTCACAGAATGTAGAACACCAAAAGTGAGAGTCTATGCATGCATAGGGCAGGGGAATATGGAAAATCCCAGCACCTTCCTCTCAACTTTGCTATGAATCTAAAACTAAAAAAAAAGAAAGACTTAAAAGAAGAAAAGAAATACTCTCCCAAAGAGTATCCTCTAAGGATTTCAGGGAAGAAAAGACAGTGATCTCATCAATAGATGAGATAGTGTGTTCCTTTGATAATACTGCACACTGAGATCAGGGACTCAGAACTGTTCTAAAGCTTTGGTCACAGAAGCTTTGTGGTCAACACTATGAGAATTAGATAACAAACTCAGCTAATGGTCCAGGCTGTACCTGGGCAAATGCTTTTGTGAAATGTTAGTGCTTTTGTAAAATGTTAGTGCATTGTGGATTAATAAGATGCTAAACTATGTGGAAAATTACCAAGGTGATAACGTGAAAATAGATGCCATTATGTCTGATATCTATTCTCTGGAACCTAAAAAAAGAAAAAAAAATTAAAAATAAATTTCCAGATCACGATTCTATCATCAACCTTCTATAGTTATTATCCTTTGAACACAAATATATCCTTTGTACCTTCTATCACTGGCTATTTCATAACATAAATTTATTTCTAATAGTACCCAGGTCCTTCATGCAGATGCCAGGGATGAAATGAAATTGGATATGGTCATATCTTCCGTCAAGGTGAACAAACTGTTTTCCCTTGTACTCCACAGGTTCTTCTAATAATGTTTTACTGCTATTAGACCTCCACTACTCTCTCTCATTGAAAGACAAACCCATTTACAATATAAAATTATATTGTTCTCCCCCAACTACTCCATATCCAGTGGCTATCCCTAGTTATCTTTTCATAAAGGTACTATTAAAAGTGTCATTAGTCTAGTCACTAATGAGTGGTTTAACTTACAGAATATCTTAAAGATATGTGTATGTGTTTTGGGGTCCATATATATGCATGGACTTGTGTGCATATATGCACACATATATTTCTCCTTGCAGTTATACATATTTTATTTAAATAAATAATAAAAGCATATATTATGCTTTTATTTATGTATGCATTTATAATTTTATATAAAAATTATATATAATTTTCTTTTCTATAAAAATAACATTTAAGAGAAAAATTACTAGTCACCATAAAAGACAAACACAAAGTAAAATTACTGTGGAGAGAATCAATCTGGACTCTTATTAAAAAATACTTGATTTGTCGATCTGCTGCTTTCCTAAAAGGGGAGGGAACTGGCTATGAAAAGATAGTGTTACAATCAAATGTAAGGATAAAGGTTATATCTTAAAAATATGTATGAAATGAAAGGGGTAAACAAAGTATTTTAATAAATATATAAAGCATATTATAGGTAAAGTTTCAATATTAATAAATAAACCAAGTTAATACTGATTTCAGCTAAGAAATATTCTATTTTTGCCAAGAAACAAAAATTGATCATGATTCTAAGTATGATTAGAATTCCTGGAATTAAATATTGATATGATTTTGCTATAAACTTTGTGTCATTCCATCAGCATACATGAAGCAAGATAATCTGCAGAACTGCTGATGTTTAAGTTTTGCGATGTGTGGGGGGTTTTAGTAGTAGCTGTCAAAGAAGTTTTGCAATGAGTAAGGTTAGCTACTCACCCCACCACCTCCTTTGGAAGCTATAATGAAAGTATATCCCAGACCAAATTCTGCCACATATATAGATATTTATTTATTATCCATATATTAGCACAAAAAAAGATATCTCACAGAAACTATCTTACTAATTCAAGGCTGTCCCTTCCGTGCATAGAGCAATCTCTGAAGCCAGGATTCCAGATGCAGGACTGCTCCACATGGTTGGGATAAAGCAACTAGAACCTTGCAGACTCAGCAGCTGGAACTGGGACCATCTGGAGGTTTAGTCTCAGTTGTTATCCCCATAGATAAAAAAATCAAGGCCTTACTAAATTCTTATAATGACATTTGCATGCATGTGTCAGAAGAGCATTTAATGTGTTCTTAGGCAGTGTCTACATATTAAATATATTTACTTTCTGCAATAAGAGAATATTTCTACCATTCCTTGAGCTGATTAGCAGGCAATTCAGTCTATAAGTGGGAATCATTTTCTTACATACACCAAGCATATAGATAAAGGAAGAATTGTATAATGCTATGGCTAGAATACAGCCTTTCTGTTGCCAGATTTGTTATCCCTCAGAAGTAGATTCTTGGTTGGATATTGGCTCCTAGAGATAAAGATTTCTTAACTAGTTAGCATGTGTCTAATTTCTCAGTGCTAATCCTGAAGTACTTTGCAGAAAATTACTGACATTCCAATGGACTTTACAATGATCTAATGAGTTGCTGCATCAACAGTGGGATATGGAAAATATTTGGAAGACCTCCTTGCAGCAGTGGCTGCCAGAGCTGCTGCTGAATTCTCACTGGGGAACCTCACTGGGCCAAGAGAATCCAACTGAGTAAAGACCCCAGGAAACTGAAGCTAATACTGGACCCTCCAAAGTCAAAGGCGCTTGAGTATGAGGTAAAGAATTCCAAATGTGATGGGAGATAGCAAGGTGGGTTCTTTTTCTACATCCCTCACCCTTCTTACTTTGGAAGATATTGATTCCGCAATTTAATGAGAAAGGGGAGATTGAGTGAAAACATACTCAATAGTTACAAGCAGGCAAGATTGTATGGAGAAGATAGGGAAGAAGACAATGATTTCCAGTTTTTCCAAAGCATAACCGAGTAGACGGAGTGCCATTTATTCATTAAATGCTGAATGCAAAAGAATGAACGTAGACAAAGTGTTATTTATAACATGTCAATTTTGTGGTTCATAAATTCAGAATGGCAGCTGGTATGTTGCTTCCCAACTACCTCTTAAATCAGCATAATTTCCCCTCTGATTTTACTACCTTAAACCGTCATCTCAGAAATTAACTGGAGAAGCAGACTAAGCTGTTGGAATAATGTCTACAGATGGGCTAGACTATATATTTTTATGTCTTTACCTCGAGAAGGCACATACTACAATTTGCTTACTACAAAAAGGCAGAATTCTTACTAGAAATATTATAGTTGTTTTAGTTCTGGCTATTATAATAAATTACTATAGATTAGGTTGCTTATTCAGCAGAAATTTATTTCTCATGGCTGTGAAGGCTGAGAAGTCCAAGATTGAAGTACTGGTAGATCTGGCGTCTGGTGAGAGCCCTCTCATTGTTTTGTGGATGGTCATGACTTCATTGCTTCCACTAACCTGAGAGCAGAGTGAAAGGAAGCAAGCTATCTCCTATCTCTTCTTATAAAGGCACTAATTCCATCACAAAGGCCACACTAGTGACTTAATTATTTCCCAAAGGCCCTATCTCCAAATACCATCACAATGAGCATTAATATTTTAACATATGAGTTTAAGGATGGCACAAATATTCAGACCATAGCAATAGTATTCCAAGACATACCTCCCTGATTTTGAGTTTGGGCCCTGGCTTTTATTAATGGCAGTGGCCTTCAGTAAGTATCTAAAACTCTATGACTCATAGGCTTCTCGGGTTATTTAATTAGAATGCTAACACTTTGCAGGGCTATTGAGCAATGTAGTTGATAGATGAAGTATATCTCTACTGTAATATATCACCTACATCTTATTCCTATCATAATCATTGTTGTAACAAGATATTCATTGTTTCTTTCTTAAAAACAGAACTCTTTCTGAGGGAAAATATTTAATGGTATTTAATTATTTATCATAATTATATTAACAAAGAGCATCTGCATTCCATAGGCAATTTATTGCTTTAGAAGGCCTATTTCCCAATTGAGGTGTGTGTGTGTGTGTGTGTGTGTGTGTGTGTGTGTGTGTATGTGTGTGTGTGTGTGTGTGTGTTTTAAATTTAAAATCATTCTGAACTTGGCATTTTTGTGATTGCATTTATCAATGCAGTCATTGTAGAATATATTGATGTCAGTATTCCAGATTCAAACAAAAAATGAGAGAAAACCCACTGTAAGATTACATTTGCTAATGACTCATATATATTTGTCAAAAGGATGCATTTTACTCTTTATCATTAGTGTCAGTGTGATCATAAAGAACAAAATTCCATCTCCCTTTTATTAACTTAAGAACAACTATCTACTTCTTCAAACGTGCATTTTGTTATCCTTTTCTGAAAAGATCACCATCACAATAACAAAACAGTCAATAGCTTTCTTATACATAAAAGAAAAACATTCACTAAATTGGGCCTCATTTGCCCAAATCCCAATCTGGAATCCTGCATCTCAGAGGGATATACCAGGTACAGATTTCCTGTTGTTCTGCTTTTCCTACATCATTCAACTTCTTTTACCTGTATCCACACTCCCTCGTCTATAGTTGAAAACAAAGGTTAATTTAGAAATGCCAACTTTGTACTATTTATTTACTGAAGTCAAACACTGAATGAAACACACTTGTACAAACAATAGTGGCCTTTTCCTTGTGTGGTATAGGATGTGGTCAATCATTTGGCAATTCAATTTTGGCACACTACGAACTGTTTATTTTTTAAGTCCAGTATTTGGGGCTGCAAAAGCATGGAGAGATTTTTTTCCTTTTATAGGAAGCTATTAAGTTTAGAGAGTCTAATGTTTATTTCACAGTCAAACTTGTCCTGTTGTATTGATAAATATTTAATAGCATTGAGCGCAGTAGTTATTGCCTTGTACATTTCGTTTAAATGATGTTTTATTGCTACTTTAAAAGTGTACTGTGGTCCACTAAGGAAGGAAAAGAAGGGAGAAAAACCTTTCCAACCAGAGATGACATAGAACTCAATTTCAATTTGGAGCAAAGCAAGGAAGAAGAAAAACAGCCAACGAAATATTTTTTGAGGTCTCAACAGATTGCAGTTTAACAAAGTTTCCATTCACAAAATACATCTGGAAAACTCTATGAAAATTTTAGAAATGTTTAGGCTGAAAGCCTCTTCTGATGTCACAGATTTTAAATTGTTTTCAGAGATAAATACAGACAGATAATGATATAAATTCTGATATTCTCATCTTGGATGCCTTAGTTGAATCAAGGGAAGACAGGTGAAGCCAGGGTGGACAAGGTTATCAAATAATAAATAATAGGGAAATAAGGTGTTTCCATTAGCATTCTCACTGCTTAGACCCAATACAACTGACCATCACTATTTAGAGAAAAAAAAAAATATTTGCTCACAGTTCTGGAGATTCCAGTGGTTCAGTCCACATTAGGATGGGTCTGCAGAGCTCAGGGCATGGCAGTGTGAAATAGAGAGAGGGAGAGAGCAAGGACTCATTCTTACATCATGGAGGCTGGAAGCAAGAGAGAATACCAGCAAGGGGATTCAAACACACAGCACAATCCCTAAGGCCACACTCCCAGCGACCTACCTCATCCAGCCATAGCCCACCTGCATCAATTACCACCTAATAAATACTCTTAGTTACCCCCAGTAAAATATAAATGATTTATCTACTGATGAGATTAAAACCCTCATGACTTAATTGTATCAACTCTGACCATTAGTACATGAGCTCTTCTAGCCATAAGAGTGGGTGTTTGGCCAAATGGAAAAAATGAAACAAAATAAAATCTGTGAATGAAGAGGACACTCTAGTTGTATTTATAAACATGATTGAGTTTATAAATTTAAATAAAAATTATCCCACAGTAAAATCAAAGCATATTTTGTTTTTGCAGCTGGTAGCTCAATATAGTTGTTTTCAGATTTTCATGTATGAAAACCTCTTGGATGCCAAAGAATATTTTAGAGATTCACAATAATATACATGACCAACAGTTATTGTAAATTTTCTGTTACTTTAAAATCTTAAAACAGAAATAGTACATCATCCCAGCGGTACAAGGAAATAAACAAAACAAAGAAGATGTATTTGCAAAAAGTACGTTGAAGAGTAGATGTACCAGACATATGACCAGAATAGCAATCTATAAAGGGCATTAAAATACCACTGAAATGTGCAAAAATATTTTGCTAATTAATTCAAGTGAACCTAATTTCTTAAATTCTCATTAATTTGAGAGTTCTATTTCTGTCTGCACTAGAGTTCTCAAGTGGAAATTTTTTAATACTTTGTCAAGGGCTCTGGGTCCTACTTCTACTAAGCAGATATTTAAAATTTCAAACTTATAAAGTCAGACATGGTAGCACACACTTGTAATCCCAGTACTTGGGATGCTGAGACAGGAGGATCTCAGGTTCTTGGCCAGCCTGAGCTACTTAGTGAGACCCTTCACAACTTAAACCTGCTTTCAAAATAGAGAACAAAAATTAGGGCTGGGGATATGCCCCTGGGTTCAATCCCCAGTACCACACACACACACACACAAACACACACACACACACACACACATACACACACACAAATATATATATATTTGTGTGTGTGTATATATATATATATATACCAAATTCTAGATTCCTTTAGAAACAGGGGAGAAGAAGAGCATATATTCATTGAAAATGGTATTTTTTTTCTTTTAGTCTGTTGATATAACATTGTATACTCATGGGTTTCAAGTCCCTTTGTAGTAATCTGGACTCACTTTTAATGAACTTACAGTCCACAGGTCAGAAATAGCTTGATCAGTCAATAACATTTTTGAGTTGGAATGGCTTTTAAGAATGTAACTACCTATTTTGACCTTGATGTCATAGATTTACTTGGTTCCATTTGTCAAAGACCTAGTTATACTCTAGTATTCAGACCTAGATTCTTAACAACTCTGAACTGACTTCTTGCAATAAATTATCTATCTCAAAGGATAGTTTGAATGGGCCTTGACCCTGCTCCAAAGAGTCCTAATGTAAGTCAAACTCTTTGGTTTTTCATACATAGAGCTATTCATCTAACAGTAATTTTAGTCTTCATTGCTCTCACACAGTAGACACCATTTAGTTCCAAAATTGGATTAGAGCCATCATATTAAATGGGGAAAACTGCAAGAGTTTCTTCTAAAAACAGGAACAAGACAAGGTTGTCCATCATCACCACTCTTTTTCAAAATAGTGCTTGAGACTCTAGCCAGAGCAATAAGGCAAGAGAAGGAAATCAAAGGAATACAAATAGGAAAAGAATAACTAAAACTGTATCTATTTGCAGATGGCGTGATTTTATAATTAGAAGACTCAACAAAGTCAACCAAAAGGCTTATAGAACTGATCAACAAATTCAGCAAAATATCTGGATAGAAAAATCAATCTTAAAAAGTCAGAAGCTTTTCTGTATGCCAACCATAAATCTACTGAAAAAGAAATTCAGAAAACACCTTCATTCATGATGTCCACCCCCCAAAAATAAAACATTTAGGAATAAACCTAACCAAGAAGGTAAAAGACCTCTACAATGAAAATTATAAAATATTTTAAAAAGAAGACCTTAAAGGATGGACCTTCCATGCTCCTGAAAAAGCAGGATAAATATCATCAAAATGGCCAATCTTCCAAAAGTGATCTATATATTAAATGCAATACCTAATAAGTTACCAAGGTCATTCTTCACAGACATAGAAAAATCAGTCCTTAAATTCATTTGGAACAACAAAAGAAGCTCAAATAGCCAAAGTAGTTCTCAACAACAAGAACCATGTAGGAGGCATCACAATATCTGACGTCTAAACTATACTACAAAGCCACAATAATAAAACAGCATGGTATTGGCACAAATGCAGACACATAGACCAGTAGAGCAGAATAGAAGACTCAGAAACAAATCCACACACTTACAGTCAATTGATTTTTGAAAACGATCCAGAACGTACACTGGAAAAAATATAGCCTCTTCAAACAAATGGTGTTAGCCATATGCAGAAAAATAGAAATAAACCCCACTTTCTCATGCTTCACAAGAGTCCATTCAAGATAGCTCAAAGACTTGGAAGTTAGGTCAGAGATGTTGCAGCTACTTGAAGAGGGCATAAGTCCAACACTTCAATTCATAGGCCCAGGTAAAAACTCTCTCAAGCAACTCAACGGAAGATCAATACATGGGATTGCATTAAACTGAAGAGCTTCTGTACAGCAAAGAAACTATTAAGAAACTATTAAACCTCAACAGTGAGCAGACAGAATGGGAGAAGATTTTTCCAACTACTCGTCTGATAGAGGACTAATATCTAGACTATACAGAGAACTCAAGAAACGACTAAGAAAATAAATAACCCAATCAAAATATGGGCAAGTGATCTAAATAGACACTTCACAAAAGAAGAAATACAAATGGCTAATAAATTTATGAGGAAATATTCAACATCATTAGCAATCAGAGAGATGCAAATCAAAACTACCCTGGGATTTCACCTAACCCCAATTAGAATGGCAATCATTAAAAACATAAACAACAACAGATGCTGGCAAGGATGTGGAGAAGTGGGAACCCTAATACATTGTTGGTGGGATTGAAGATTAGTGCAACCAGTTTAGAAAACAATATTGAGGACCTCAGACGAATGGGAATGAACCTACCATATGATCCAGCAATACCACTTCTGGGTATCCACCCCCCAAAAAATGGAAGCCAAACTACCAGACTAATGCATGTGTATCAGTGCTTATAGCTGCACAATTCACAATTAGCAAACTATAAAACCAGCTAAGATGTCCATTAACAAATGAATGAATTACAAAACTATGAAGAACAAAATCATGTCATTTGCAGGGAAATGTATGGGACTGGAAAGCATTATATTAAGTGAGATTTTTTACTTTTTGTGATTAAGTCAGTCACAACAAGTAAAAAGTCAGATGTTCTTCCTAATATGCAGAAGCTAGGGAAAATGGGTCATAAGAGGGACTCTAAATGAAGAAGGAGAAACATTAAATGAACAAAAAAGATGACTTAACTGAAGGTGATGGGAGGGTGTGGAGAGGAAAACACCCTAACTCACATGATGTATGTTCACAAACATATCAAAGTCAATCACTAAACCAAACAAGAGAAGGAGGGAGGGGAGAGTTAATGGGGCGGGTATTGGGGAAGGATTAAATGAGAGATGTGTGCATGTATGCTTCTACCAGTTTGTACCTAACAAAGATGTATGATTACAATGCACCAATAAAAAATAAAGAAATTTAAAATGTCTACAAATATACTTGTAAAAATATCCATTACTTCCATTTTAACAAATATGCAATGTCACATACGGAAATTAAAGAGAAACCAAATACAAAAATTATATATAGAGTTATTGTGATAGAAGACTTAATATTCTTTAGACACGAATTCTCCCTAGTTTATTTTATATAGTCTCAAAAAGCCGATTTTGAAAAATTGGAAATTGCATTACCAACTGAGAAAGTTCTTTGGAGTGTTTGGGATGTTAGGATGCGATTGATTTCACAGTGATGAGAGAAAAAAAAACAAACAAAAACAAACAAACCTGGATTTTAATGTGGCTAGGGCAAAAGGCTATTCCACCAGCAACCAGAAATATATTTCTATGAAATGAATATTCTTCCTAATTCTTGACAAATACTACTGTAGTTAATTTAAATTTAAAGCTATAAAATATTAGATCTATAAGAGATCTCTAAATTGAGATGAAATTTCTCAGTTTAAAGTTTAATTTCTCATTTAATTTTTAAAAATTATACCTAAAATGTTAATCTTGCTTTTGGTCATCAGATAATGTTTGACAGAGTTGGACTCACATCTCTCAACTTCCCGTCCTCTTTCTGCTTTACCTCTTTTTTTTTTTTTTTTTTTTTTTTTTTTTTGCGGTACTGGGGATTGAACTCAGGGGCATTCTACCTCCGAGCTATACCCCCAGCCCTATTTTTTAAATTCTTTATTTTGAAACCGAGTCTCACTAAGTTGCGGAGTGCCTCACTAGGTAGCTGAGGCTGACCGCGAACCCGGATACTCTGGTCTCAGCCTCCCGAATGCTGGGATTACAAGCGTGCGCCACCACGCCCAGCTCTGCTTTACCTCTTTTTATTGCTCAGGTAAGGTTAAAATTTAAATAACTATGGAATATTTGATCTCATAGTTAATTTTCTCTAATATTGCTTTTATTGTTTTATACTTTTATTGGCGCACTATAGTCTCACATCATAATGTAGTTGATAATGATGGTGACATACATGCACGTAGTATTTGATGAGTTTTCAACATGCTTTTAATTTTTAAAGGGGCAAGCCAGCTTTTAGAGGAAGTAACATATTCAAATAATGGAACATTGTTCAACATTATAGCAGAGAGACTGTTTGAGATATAGTTTCTTAAAAAAAAAAACAGATTTATTATCTCTCAAGGTTCTGTAGTGTCATTGGGCTCATCGGATTGTTCAATGGGTCTCTGGGATGCTGAGATAGCTGAATCTCTGTCTTCTATTTTCATGTGTTTTCAGAGTTTCTCTTCACTCGACCCCTGCGTGTGACATCAGAACAGTCAACCTTTTATGTGATTGCTCAGGCTGTTGGGAGACAATTTTTTTTATGGGTCTTTAACATTTGTGTTTATCTTATGAACAGAGGCTTGTTTCATTCTTTTGTTGATAATGCAATAAACAACTGATTTGGGGAACTTTCTATTAAAAGAAAAAAAAACAGAACAAAACAAAAACTAACAAATAAAAACAAAAAACTGATACCAGAGCAATTTAACAAAATTTACTTGAGCAAGATAAAAATAGCTTTGAAACAGAGCAGCATCTCAAATTAAGGATGATTCAGAATGTTCCACCCCACCACATATACAGGACTTATTGATAGCCAGAGAAATAACTTTATTGCTGTGTTTGGCATTTGCCTTTTACTGTCCTGTTTTGACAACTTTTAGCCTCTGGTTGGCTCACTGTCCAGCTGATATCACTGGCTAATACTTAGTTGATTTATTACAAAAGTATATTCTTTTTTTTCTCCTTTTTCCAGTACTGAGGATTGAACTCAGGGGCATTCTACCTCCGAGCTATACCCCCAGCCCTATTTTTTATTCTTTATTTTTGAAACCGAGTCTCATTAAGTTGTGGAGTGCCTCACTAGGTAGCTTCTTTGACCAAACATATTCAAGTAGAGAGACTCGTTGGGGACAAATTTATTTCAGCTCCACATTAGTGAAAGATTTAATGTTACACTTTTCTGATCAATAGTTACATGGGAAATAATAGTGATTACTTGTTAGAGTAATTATGTGATTACATGAGATACTATATGTGAAATCCCTAGCACAGCAGTAGATATTGTATTCATATTATTGACTAATAATATAAAATTTTACCTTATATCTTCTTTATAACTATGCTCAGTTTCTGCTGAAATTACATTTTTCTTTTTTTTTTTAACTTCATGCCACTTCCCTTTGTCCAAGGCAATCACAGAGCACATTCCACTGTCAATGTCAAACGAGAATTGATTTCTATTTCAGCCAAGTTGAAATGTTCAGCGTTTTCTATTTTTCATGAATAAGATGGTGTCTTGTATTATAACTCATCAACTGAAAAGCTTCCCATGTAGGTTATGAAGAATTTTCCCCAAGTATTAGGAGATAAATATTCTGCTATTTTTTAATTCTGATTATTGTAATCCATTCCTTTCATAGACACTAAACCTGGCTTTTATATAACCTTAGGCTATTTTTATATCATGATAGTATAAGCCAAGCTCATAATATAAATTTCATATTCTGTTAATAGAATAAAAATAAGTTCTAAATCTTTTAAGAGGACTATTTCAGTATTTTTACCAGCTTGGAGTTTTCCGAATTTATGTGTAAGAACTAAGGGCATTCTAAGATAAGCATCACTTATAAAACTATTCAGAAAAGTGCCTGGAACATAGCAGATTTTCAAGAAATATGTGTTGAATATCTGATCAAATTGCTGGACAGAATACCAGTCACCCTCTTCTACAGAACAACATGTGCATCCCTCTCAAGTTGCACCTTATCAGACAGAAAACCTTCCCCACATCTAATGATTATATGACTGGTCACAAGAATGTAGTATGCTTAGAATTGCAAATCACACATTTCTATTATTTCTATTGCCACCAATCATGAAGCAATCACAAGAACAGACCATATTTAAGAGGGGAGGAAATAGAAGTTGTTTTATGGAATGTACTGATAAAGAATTTGTGGTCACTTTTAACCCACTAGAGTCTGCCCTCTGATCACAAACTATTTATATTCATTGATGAACAAAATGTACTCGTCCCACTGCAAGACCTCCAAAGACCCAATTAATCATACCAACAAGCTTGAAGACCAGGATCACACCATTTATATCACGTTTGAGTAGGATGAGACATCTTAAGAGAAGTTTCTCTCAATCTGAAGACTTATAGATGAAAAAGTAAAGAGAACAAATCTGCCCTCTGACTCCTCTAATATCTAGTTAAACTTACAAAACAGGCACAGGAAACTAGTAGAGATTCTTCTCTTCAAAAGGGGGTGAATGGAAGGCACACTGTAGGAAATACTCCATAACAATCCTGAAGTAAAGATGGATACCTGGCACCGAATATTCAAATGGGGCTCAACCTACTCTCCCTGACTGATTCCCTCTTGGTTTTGTTTCTGATTTCTGAGTCATGGCTCCTTTTCCATAAGACATGGCATGAATTTGCAATGAAAAGTTTTCCAAAAAGAAGGTCGAGAATCCAAAGGTCTTTTTTTTCATTTTTGTTCAACTTAATGGTGCTTCCATTGATAAAATTCTTTGAAAACAAACAAACAAAAAACCTTTGTAGGTATCCTATAAAATTTTCCTGACATTCATTTCATTACACCAAAGTCAAACCCAGAATTTTATGCAATAAAAGTCACTTTCTTATTGTGTTAAAATTAAGGACTCCAGATAAAGAAGGAGAAACCCTAGTTGAGCAAAGAAGGTGATTTAACTGGAGGTGATGGGGGGGCAACCTTAATGCACATGATGTACTTTCACAAACATATCAAAGTCAATCACTAAACTGAACTTGAGAAGGAGGGAAGGCGAGGGAGTGGGGCAGGAATTGGGAAGGGTTAAATGAGAAATGTGTGCATGTATGCTTTTACCAGCTTGTACCCAACAAAGATGTATGATTACATTACAGCAATTTAAAAAAAGAATTAAGGAGATGTTATAAATTCTCCAAAAGATTCATAACAGGCTCTTTGTCTAACCAAGGTGCTGTCTTGGTCCTTATTGTGACACTTTTGATCTTGATGTTTTATTGTACTAATAAGAGTTGGTGTTTGATTTTACCCTGAGTTTCCAGCTTGCTCTCCTGATCTACAGACTTCTAATCCTCATAATCATATGAGTCAATTACTTAAAAAAGAAATGTGAGCCGGGCGTGGTGGCGCACACTTGTAATCCCAGCATTCGGGAGGCTGAGACCGGAGGATCCGGGTTCGCGGCCAGCCTCAGCTACCTAGTGAGGCACTCCGCAACTTAGTGAGACTCAGTTTCAAAATAAAGAATAAAAAAAAAATAGGGCTGGGGGTATAGCTCGGAGGTAGAATACCCCTGAGTTCAATCCCCAGTACCAAAAAAAAAAAAAAGAAAAAAGAAAAAAAAGAAATGTGTATTCATTTACGTCCATCCACATACATACATACATACATACGTATATGTGAGAGTATAAACTGCTGGTACCATTTTGTAAAAATTTCACTGTTTCAAAGGACATTTTTGTATATGCAGTCATTTAGTCTTTAAAATGCTTTTACACAACTGATGTCATGTCTCTTTAAAACTTACAAAATGAAAGCAGATTCTAATTTATTAAGCCCAGTGTGGTGGCACATGCTTGTAATCCCAGTACTTGAGAGGCTGAGACAGTAGAACTGCAGGTTCCCAGCAAGCCTCAGCTACTTAGTGAGGCCATCCACAATTTAGTGAGCTCCTGTTTCAAAATAAAGAATATAAAAAAAAAAAAATAGGACTGGGGGTAGAGTCCAGAAGTTAGAATGCCCCCTGGGTTCATTCCCCAGTATCACACAAAAAAAATGTAAATAATTTATTAACAAAATGGAATCTAGTAATGCCTTCATAAAACCAAAGCATCCAAAATTCCATCATCTAGCTGAACACATAGGAATGAAACAGAACTAAAAGCACATATGTTGTTTGGCATTAGGATGCACGTACAAATACGCATGTGCAGGAAAGCAGGATGCACTCATGACAATATCATATCCACTAAAAGTGTCATTGTTCATTTGAGCAAATCGAGTCAAAAGCCTAACCTAATTAGGATGCAGATTTGTGTGGCTTTTTGGTGACCTGCTCTGAAGGGAAGAGAAGGTGCTGCTAGAGCTGTGGGGCTTTTGCATTAAGCTCCAGCTGGGCTCAACAGACACTGTCCAAAAGATGACCTACAAATAATTAAATGATTTCCATATGCTTGCTCATGTATAGTCTTCTAATATGAGTTTTGAAATCTCCTTCCAAGCTCACTGCTTCTGACTGTGCTAACTTACTGCTTAGAGGAAACCCACCATTGGAAACCACCAAATATTCTACAATTGAATGATTTAAAAAATATAAAACTATATTCTCACTTGGTCTGCAAAATAGAGCCCTTTCTGAGAATGATACTGTTAGATTGATTTTAGGTTAGAGAATTCTCATTTAGTATTGGTTTCTTGGAAACCGTTAAAGAGAAATTAGTCTGAAAACATGACATGTCATTGAAAACTAAGGGAAAATAACTGCTCTGTATTTTTTAAAAATAAATTTTGGGATGGGCATGATCGTGCATGCCTAATCTCAGTACTTGGGAAGCCGAGACAGGAGGAGTGCAGGTTCAAAGCCAGCCTCAGCAATTTAGCAAGACTTTCAGCAACTTAGCAAGATCCTGTTTCCAATAAAAATTTAAATAGGGGTAGGGGCATATCTCAAAGGTAGAACACCCCTGGATTCAATCCCCAGCACCATAAATTAATTAACTAATTTCAGAATCCACTGAACACAGCAAAGCACATTTTCTTCTGACAGCATACTTAATGCTAAATTTGAAGCTCTTATTTCAGATTTCCTCCCACAAGAGAGTACGATTAGGCTTTGTAATTAGCACCATTGATTATGGGATTATCTAGATTTTTATAAAATATAATGGAGCTATGGGAATATATAGTAAAACAAACTAAATTAAATAGTTTGTAGAGAGTTTTTATATCCAATGTTATATTTAAATAACAACTTCAACATTGTTATCCTAAAATCTTAGTCATGCCCTCTTCCTACCTATTTCATGCACTGACCTTTCTTTTCAAAATTAATCTGCATTTTTCCTTTATACCAGTAGTCGGATTTTTTTTTTTTTTTTTTTTTGGAATCTTGCCATGCTCATTCACTCATGTTTATTCTCAGGCTGCTTTTGCTCCGCAAAGCAGAGCTGAGAGTTGTGAGAGAGACAGTGTGTCCTGTAAGCCAAAAATTCTTACTCTCTGAATCTTTATAGAAAATGCTTACCAATGCCTACTTTATAATGATATAATAATAAAAACCATCATTTCATGTTATCCCTGTATTTATTCATCCTATACATACCTATTGAATTGCTGTTTCAAGAATATGCTATACAATTCATATAAATAAATGCACAAGACACCTAAGCCAACTCTAAAGATCAAACATTTCATGGAGGGACAGTGGTGGAGATAAACAAGCACAATGCAGCCGGTGGATACTAGGAGAAGAAGGTTTAACTGTGTCAGTGCAGGTGTGATGATATTTGATCAAGGTTTTAATTTAAGAGCATACATTCACAAGGTTAGAAGAGAATCATGTTCCAACCGAAAGTGACGCACATGCCAATCTCTGGAAGAGTGAAACCTCATTCTATGTGGAGAGACTGTGGAATGTAAGAGTTAGAGCTGTGGCCCGTGAAGGGGTGACAGTAAATGGGACCGGCCGGGCAGGCAGCCAGCATTCAACTCAACACTAAAGCATTCATTGAGGGTTATGGGGTATCATTGAAGCATTTTAGGAAGGGATGTAACACAATCTCATTTACATTTCAGGGTAATCCAGGCGAACATTTAAGGATTGACAGTAGTGGAGATCAAATAAATGTTACAAGAGTCTAAACTAAAGAAAGATATTAGTCAACATTATCATCATCATCATTATTATAGTTGTTATTATTATTGTTATTATTATTATTTGGTGGTGCTGGGAATTGAACCCAGGGGCATTCAGGACATTAAACCTCCAAGCTAAATCCCCAGCCTTTTTATTAATAAATTAATTAATTATTTTTTTTTGTTTTAAAACAAGATCTTGCTAAGTCGCTGAGAGTCCCTCTAAATTGCTGAGGTTGGTATAAAACCTTTAATCCTCCTGTCTCCACCTCCCAAGTACTAGAATTGCATGTGTATACCATCATGCCTGGCAGTCAAAATTATAATAGGGCATTGTAGTGTGTGTGTGTGTGTGTGTGTGTGTGTGTGTGTGTGTGTGTGTGTATGGGCACACACATAAACATACACGTGTACATTTATATTTATTTTATGTAATTTTTAAATCATTCTTCTTCATTTGGAGGCCATCCACAGAAGATCCAGGTCTATCATCTTCAACTCACAACCTTCATGAAAGAAAATTTTTTCTTCCCAATAGTTCTGGACAAATTAAGCAAAAACATTTGTCATTTGTTCTCATGCCATCTATAAACTAACTCCTATTTGCTGACCTCAAAGGAAAGAGAAAATCATTTTTCTATGGATGAGTTTGAAGAAATAAACACTACCATATGTTAACTCATCAAGTTGTAGCAGGGTATTGTTTTGGCCAGGGTCGATTCCTGTCTATGTGCTGGTTGAGCATGCATTGTGTCACTGAGTGCTGGGTACTGGGTAGATGGAAATTCAATGTTGGAGAAGCTGTCACTACCCTCAAGGATATTTTCATAAAGTTGGTGAGAGAAAAATCCAGCCAGGGAATAAAGAAATAGGCAAGCTCAGGATGGTGTGGGAGCACAAAGAACCTACTGGAGAATGCAGGAGCTGTCTAAAAGACTTCCCAGAGGTAGACTTGTCCTAGTTGAGACTTGAAGGAGAGTAGAATCCAGGCTGTAGAGAAAAACAGTTCTGCTACAAATAGACAAAAATAAAACATAGAAGTCACAAAAGTAAGGCTGACTTAAAGAGGGAAGGTGTGCATGACAAGACATGGAGTCCAGGTAGTATGACAAAGTCAAGCCATGGAGGATGGAGACACCATGGAAACAAACTTGAACTTTATTTTGACGAAATTGAAATCAATTGAATAGTTTTAATTGACAGCATTTTGTGTCCAGCTTTACCTCTTAAAACAAACACTTCAGCCGGGCGTGGTGGCGCATGCTTGTAATCCCAGCATTCGGGAGGCTGAGACCAGAGGATCCGGGTTCGCGGCCAGCCTCAGCTACCTAGTGAGCCCCTCCGCAACTTAGTGAGACTTGGTTTCAAAATAAAAAATAAAAAATAGGGCTGGGGGTGTAGCTCGGAGGTAGAATGCCCCTGAGTTCAATCCCCAGTACTGCAAAAAAAAAAAAAAAAAAACAAAAAACACTTCAAATGCTACATGGAGATTGATTAGTGTCTCTTAGTATCTCTTATTTCAAATGATCAGAAAGGAGGTATTGCAAAAGAATGGCAGGTAAGCATACAAGAAATATCTTGGGATATTTCATGATGTAATGATCTTTCAGATTCTGTTAACAAGCTGATCAGGATAAATACATAGAGAATGTAATACTCAGTAACAGGATAGCAATGATGTGCCGGGCATGTTGGCACACACCTGTAAGCCCAGTACTTTGGAGGCTGAGACAGGAGGATCGCAGGTTTGAAGCCAGCCTCGGTGACTTAGTGAGACCCTGTTTCAAAAAATAAAAGTGCTAGGGGTGTAGCTCAGAGTTAGAATGCCCCTAGGTTCAATCCTCAGTACCATACACACATACAAAAAAAGGGGGTATTTGGTAACTACTCACTCATTGAGCTAGAATTCTTAATTTCAGTTCAAAGAATAGATAGCTTCAGAGCAGTCACAATAGAGCTGTGCCTCCTCTTAATTTGTTACAGAGTCACTCTGAACCTGGGCTGATTTCCTCTGTACAGGGGAAAATAATATGATTTCCTACTTTATAGGATTGATATGGAAATAAGTGAGATAATGTAATGCAAAAACCTTATAATGAAGCCAAACACATAGGAATTGCTCCGTAAATTGCCACTGTTTTTATTACCATTATTATGATGAGTGGCTTTTCAAGACTGCTTAGAGGAATTTTATTACAATTAAGTTATATAGCTATTGAGATTGCATGTGAGGGGGAGAGGGAGAAACAATGAGTAGGAGAAGAAACGGGCAAGATTGAAAGATGCTTATCTGGATTTTATTTAAATATATATGAAGAACTTTGAGAATTCTATCATAAATAAATATTATTTTTGCAGTTAGCAAAATGCAGCAACCTCTGGGGTGAAGTGAAACAGCTGTTTCACCGAGTGCAGTCTCCCCGCAGGGGGAAAAGAGTACTTTAGTCAACCAAAACCATCGACACTGGTGTTCATCAAAACATGTTTCAGGTAAAGATCATAATGTGTGTTTTCCCAGCATTAATTAAGAAACCAAACTATTATCTGGAGGCAAATTAAAATGAGGAAGCTGTTCGATTAAAAGTTCTATGGAGCAACCATTATCCATAACTAGGTTCATAGAATCAAGGAGGAAATAAGTTAAAAAAGAGAAACAACTCATCTATGTCCCTGGGGACACAAGTTTGCATAGTTTTATGATTTTCAGTAAAGAGAGAATAGCCTCTTAGCTTTATAAAGAAAACTGGGGAGCATATTAATAATTCAACTGTTTATCACTCCCCAAAGAATCTAACAAATATTATTTTAGGTATAACAATACTTCTTTAAAAGAGAGAAACTGCTTTAGCTGAGATAGAAACCTCTTTCTTTCACAAACTGAATTAATTAATTAATTAATTTCTATTTCCTGGTAGTGCTGGGACTTGAACCTAGGCCTTCACATATGCTGGGCAAGTGCTCTACTGCTTAGCTACAGTCCCAGCCCACCCAAACCTTTTTTTTAATTTTTAATCTCTATATATGTTGGTACCACAGTCATGATATTTGCCCTACCATTGTGTGATGAGACTTCACCCTTTAAGTAGCATTTCCACTGTTAGTAAGATTGCAAATTAGTACAGCCACTATGACGATCCGTGTGGAATTTACTCAGAAGAGTGAGAATAGAACCACCATATGCCTCAGCTACACCACTCCTGGGTGCTTTTCTAAAGGAAGTGAAGTCAGAATACTATAGTAATACATGCATATCCATGTTTATAGCAGCACAATTCACAATAGCCAAGTTATGTAAGCAGCCTAGGTGTACATCAACAGATGAATGGATTAAGAAACTGTGTTATATATGCACAATGGAATTTTACTCAGTCATAAAAAAAGAAAAATTATGTGATTTTCAGGGAAATGGATGGAACTAGAGAATATAATGCATATAATAAGAACGGGTCTAATAAGGTAAACAGTTGTATTTTTTTCTCATATGTGGAATCAAGAGAGAAATTGGGAAACAAAAAGAACTTCAGGTAAAGGAGGAGAGACTCCAGTGGAGTGATGGAGGAGGGTTAGAACAGAAAGATGGGAGAGGGGAGGGGAGGAGACTTAATGAAGACCACACTTCAAATAATGCTATGTACATATGCATAATGATTGATGGCAATCTCAATAACATGTATGGGGAATGGGAGGGAGTGGGTTGGGATGGGAGGGAAACATACCAAGTGCTGTGTGTATGTATGTTCTTATCACTCTCAACCTCATTATGATATGTAATTATAATGCAATAATAAATGTATATTTAAAATATCATGTCTAAAGAACAGCATAGACCTATCTGTCCTTATCTTAAAGAAAATACAGAGGTGATATGTAGAACAATTCAAGACATGTTACAAGGTCCTCAGATAAGCCCAACAATGGGCCCAAAATTTCCCTATTTGGGTGGATTATACAATGGCTGTCTGGATTTTTTTTTTAAATTAAAGCACTATTAGTTCTAAAAGAAAAGACAACAATAACCCCATGCTCCAATTGGATTGGTTAAGATCTCTTTCCTTTATTTCAAAATAGATTGTGGATAGTGGTGAGCACAAGGAAAACGGAGATATTAACATAGAGGAAAGATCTGGAAAGAGGAATCACAGTCTTTGGAAAAGAGGAATGGCTATATCCTTCCTTATAAAAATGCCTGATTGGACTTCTGTGAAAGCATGATTGAGAAATAAGGAAAAGAGCAGACAGTCACATGGCTCAGCTCTTGCCGATGCCTATTAAAGGATTCACACAAGCAACTGGAGTTGAGACTTGGGAGGAAAGTCTGAGCTTCAGACATCCCACAGGGACTCTCACTCTGCTCATTAAAGTCTGATTTACTCATTCTTTCTGATCTCTTGTCTTTCAAAAGAAATTTGTCTTTGCTCTTTTCATATTATTCTTGACCCCCCTAAAGAAACTCTTGAGTTATTATTAATATCCATAATATTTTTATTAACTCCCACATATTTCATCTAAGTTTCTTCTTGACTGTAATTTTTCTCTACTTTTCCATTTTGATTGATGTTTTCTCCAGGGGTCACATCAGAATAAAACTGAGAGGTGACTGCTGTATTCACAAATAATAGCCTAACTTTGGAATCCTCTCATCTTTTTTTTAAAAAGACAAAAACAAAAACATAGGCTGAGTCCTTTGCAAACTTATTCCCACCATTTTCTTGTCTCATGGAGCATAGTTTATTTGCAAATCTAAAGGAAGGAATAAACCAGGAACCTAAGAATATTGTCTAGTTCTATATGGTGATTTTTAGCTGCTTTGCCAAAGAACAAAGGTTTCAGTTTCTTGGGTACTTGTCTCAAGTGATACACATAACTCCACAAATACATAATACAGATGAAAACAATAGGAAGAAGGGTCAATGTAGCCACCCTTCCTTCTCTGCATTCTGACATTTGGACTGGGTTAAGAATCCACCTGCCCCATGTGTATGGAGAGCAGCGAATTGGAAAACTCTTCCCTTGACCTTCTGGGATTCCTGCATCAGATGGGATTGATCAGGAGGCAACAGCTGGCATGCAGATGTGCACAATTTACCCAAAATTAAACAACCTGACCATATCCAAAGACATCTTTAAATATGTACCCAATTCTATGTGGTCAATCAACAGCCTTTGGTCTGTTTTGATGGCTCTGACAACTATGTCTTTCCTATGCTTATAAGCCAATGGAAACAGTCTGAGAGGAATTTTAGACGTGATAGGTGTAAAAGAAGGGCTTCAGCATGAGTGAGTATATTCTATCAAGTTGGAAGGATAATGAGGGGTTTGACTGAATCAGAATACAGGCTTGGAGTGCAGTTTTGCAAACACATGTTTATAAAGGAGTCATCTCAGTGAAAGAGAATGAGGCAAGATCAGGCTGATGTGTCTGGAAATTGCTTTGAGCCAAGAATCATAGAACATAGGAGGCAAAGTTATAAACCTAGCAATCTCCAGAGATGAAGTCTTTTTGAATGAATGCACATATCTCAGGCCATGCTGTTGTAAAGTATAGAAGGTAAGAAAAGCCAGCCCTCCAATACACATAATATTTAAATTTTCTGGAATCCTATTGACTCTCCTAGACAAGGAAGTACTCAACAGGCTGACTGCTGAAAAACAGTATTAGAGACAGGTCATTTTCAGTTGTGTGTATTTTAGGATTTGAACTTAAGTTGACAGAAAAGTGATAGGTTTTACCTTTTCAAACAAATTAGAGTAAAACATGTTCAGGGGAGAGAATTATAGGACAGGTAAAGAATAATGTTGGAGAGGGGTTTATTTCTTTTCCTTTCTTTTTAAAATATACTTTTATTAGTGCATTGTAATGATCTACGATGATAAGTTTCAGAGTGATAGAAGCATATATGCACACAGCACTTGGTGTGTTTCCCTCTAGATGACAACCCACTCCCCCTTCCTTGTACATGTTACTGAGATTGGTATTAATAATTTCATATATGTACATAGAATGTTTGAACTGTTGCCTTCATTAAGTCTCCACCTCCCCCATAAGCCCCCTCCATCACTCCACTGAAGCCTCTTTCCCTTTATTTGAAGTCCCATTTGTTTCTCAACTCTTTCTAGCTTCCACATATGAAAGAAAACATACAACCATTCACTTTCCAAGACTGATTAATCTCGCTTAGCATAATATTCTCTAGTTACATTCATTTTCCTGCAAATGGCTCCATTTTGTTCTTCTTTATAGCTGAGTAAAATTCCATTGTGTGTACATGCCACTGTTTTACTTCAAGCTCTATCATCTGTCTTTTATTCTAGTCTCTCATAGGCAATCTGCAAATCTCATCACTCCATTCTGCAAGGGATTTAGTCACCCTCAGAGTTAGCTAGTGAGACTGACATGATGTTCCCTGGTGCTGAGCAAAGGGTGATTCTGAGCTGTTATCTTACTGTGCAACTGATTAGCTACACAGGAATCATGGCTGACTTAAAATCCCCACTTTAGTACTTGGAGGTTGAAAATAGAAATTCTGTAATAAGATAGCAAAGTATTTCAACTTGTTAATTTGTATTAAATACTTGCTGAAAGTGTTAACTTTTAGAAAAGATCAAATATGTACAGCTTATTTAAGAAAAGTTATAAACAGGGATTCTACTTGAAATGTTCAAAATAAATGTTAATTTTCAAAAATTCAATAACATACATGTATTTCAAAATATACACAATAATTATTAAAAAACAAGACAAAAACACCTTTTATATAATAGGGTATAAAGTTAGTTAAAGTTAAAATTAAAGTTAATAAAATACATAGAGAAATAATAACAACAGTTAATGCTATACCTATACATAATAATCATGAACATAAAAAATAAAATGCATTGGACGTATTTATTTATAATTGGATCTGATGGATAGTACCAATCAGGCACCTTCATACATTCTGGTTCTATAAAAATATATTTTTGTCTAATTAATAACTACAGGTCCTTGAAATTTTCACTGAAATAAATGTCTTCCTTAATTTAAAATCTGCATTTCCCATTCTACTCCAATGTCCTTGCCTATGCCTCAGGTTATCCAAAACATCTTGAAAACAGAGCAAATAGAAAGGAAATCACACAGCATGATGTGGCTTTCCTCATGCATGGCTGGCTCCCACTCCAATCAGGGGAAGGGATGCATAGCAATGTAAGCCTGCATGCACAGCTTCTGATTTGGTCCATGAATTATAGATGTACTTCTGAGAGGCCATTTCCCTCATGGTTTCTGATGCAAAAACAGTCGGTAAATATCTAACGTTCTTGACCCCATATATTAATCAGGCAGTAAGGTAGACATCAGTGGCGTCTCTATGCTAAGTTTAATTAATGACATGCATAACTATATGGCCCCCGTCTCCTCCCCCAAAACACTACATAATGGGCTACATTCTCCCACAAGGGCCCAAAAGTTTGTTTTCTAGTCATGAAGTTTTGCTCACTGTTGTGAGGTTAGCCCATTCATTTCTCAGTACTCCCGATTCCCAGCTGCCATTTAAGCTGTGAGTTCATTGAGTTCATCTGTCATGGGCCTGCTTTAACATGCTTGCCAAAGGTTCTGAGAACTGTTCCCACTTTGCTACTTCTTTGTGCTAATGAATCACTTTGAACTAGTCAGACATATCCTCGCCATTGAATGGAATTTCTTATGTGGGTTCAGTGTAATAAAACCAGGCCGATTACTTACACCTGCTAACTCAGCTGCATTGCCTCTTCTTTTGTGATACATTATGGGTATCTATGAGGATTCTAGGAGAGAAGTGTTCTTGCTTTGTGAATAAATGATGAGATATGGAACAAGGCCTATGTATAAAAGTACCAAGACTCATCTATAAGATAGTTAGATGAACCTACATAATTTGAAGCTATTCACTTTTGAAATACAGTACTATCTAGTGTGATTCTAATTTTGATCATTACGATTATGGTCCATTTAGACTTAGGCTCACTTAAATAGAGATAACTGGTCCACAAAGATGTTATCTCCAACAGTATACCATTTAGAAACAACAAAAAAAAATTCCTATTTGTATTTTACAGGAAGCACCTTAGTGTCATATTTCTGCCTTAATCATGGAATCTATTTATATATAAAACCCAAAACAGAAAGCTAATATTCCCAGAAGTAGTATGTACTTTCCTCTAGATTCTATAACAGGGAACATCCACAAATCACACAGAAAACCTGTCATTTGCAGCTGGAGGAATACTCAGGTTAAACAGAAATCTTGCAACAATAGCCACTATTTCATCTAGCTTGTTGGAGAGGCATGAAATTTCCTTATAAGAATTGAATCATGAAATCTCAGTGGATTTGACTTAATGAAAAATTCTGAATATTATTATATAGTTTCATTTCAAGCAACACATGTCCTTTAGAGTGTTAGAATCAAGATCTGGCATAAAGTTCCTTTCTGTCTACTTCTATTGTAGCTTACCCTGTTGTAGCTTCCTCTATGAAATACCCTTTGGAGAGATAAGGAACAAAGGAATCACCTGAGGTAGTTTACATGTAATTTGGGTAGGTGTTGACTGTTTTCACTAAGCCACCTGGGTGAACCTGAAAGAGTCAGATAGTGCTGACAGGTGCAGAACTGACACACTTTTGAGCTCCATGAAGTGCATGAACAGTATCGTGACCACCTGTGCGTGGGCATTCATTCATTCGTCAAACATGTTCAGCACCTACTCTGTATCAGATGCTGTAAAAGACACAGGGGACAAAGCAACGAGTAGGACAAGGGCATTCTACAAGGGCCCTTGTCCTCTGGTAGCCCTCATCTGCTCAATGACATCGCCCAGTTTCAATCCACTGAGTATTATGTAAATGTTCTATTAGTTACTGAAAGATTGAGAGTTGGAAATTTAAGCCAATGGGCATTTGCTCTGAACTTACTATAAGCAAAGCACTGTTAGGTGCTTTATGGGAGGCATAGATGACTAAGACCCCATGGCCACAACTATATATATGTATGTATGTGTGTGTGTGTGTGTGTGTGTGTGTGTGTGTGTGTGTGTGACAGAGAGTGCTACTGAGGTTTAAGTCCATCCACTGAGGAGTGTATTTAGCAGAAACAAGGATTGGATAGAATGCCTCCTAAACTGTGTAGAGACAGGTTATGCTGAGACCACATATTGGATCCTTTGTAAAGAAAACAGTAACTAAAACTAAATGAACACTAGAAAATTTTGAGTTGAGGAAAGTTAGAGTATTATAAAATTTGGGGCAAATACAGAAAATCTTACTGCCACATTCTATCACTTATCTTTCATGAAATCCCTCTTGAAACTCCTTTTTTCTAGACTTAGGAGTGAACTCAGAGACCTCTAATGTGCATTTGACTTGAGTTATTCTAAAGAATGTTCCATCAGACTTTAAAAATGTCCTTGTAGTTGTAGGACCTTCTGAAGCCTCATCTATTCCATTTAACCACCCCCAACTTCTGAGCCAGGGCTACTTTCTGGAATACATGCAAACCCATTCTGAAGCAATCACACACATACAGTTACATATGCTTAATGCTTGTTTGTTTGCGTTTTCTCTCCCCAGATGTTAAGCTACTTAAAGGAGATCCTCCCTTTGTTCTTCTGTCATCTCATCTTCCATGCTGCTTAGCAAAGCACTTAATAACCAAATTAACAATTTTGCTCTGACCAGACAACATGTCTTTGAGCTCTAAAAATCCCATTTCAAATCGTCAATAGCAATGACCCTCCTTGACTTATATTCTTAACAGTCATAACAAAATCTTTTCTTACCTAGTGTTTGTACATTACTCCTACATACATATGTCTGGCACTCCAAAAGAGGAGAAAAACTGAGGTAACTTTGACTTCTAGGGACGTGATTCTAGATTATTTTCAGTAGGACTCAAGCTTTAGTTCTGATTTCAGACAAAGGCCTGCCTCCTGCTTACCTTCACATTCTTTTATTTTCTGGAAAATATGAAATAAGTGCTATATAGCAGTGGAAAACTTCTCCATGGAATAAAATAAAGGCATTCATCAGTGTGCTTTTCGTTTCTGTAAAGTAAATTTTTGAAATCTCAAGGCTAAGTCTACTTCTCTTCATCCTTAATTATCTTAACCTTATGACCCATACTTTACTAACAAATCACCCAAACTATCAAAAACGGTATGAATTGTAGAGAAATATTAAATATTGCCATTACTGTACATGCAGACTGCTTTTGATATTTCTTTTGAAGCAAAAAAAATAAAGATTTTTTCTCTTTCTCATCAAAATACACTTGCAACTCAGATTTTGAAAATGTTAAAATAACTATTCTATAGTTTGAATCTAGGGAGAATCCAGCACTTTCCTCCCTCCTCTGACAGACTGACAGTGCATTATAAATTCCAACAATTTATATTTTAAGGCCCCAGTTTCCCAGGCCTGCCAGCCATGTCACGGCCTTGAGGAATTATGGCCATTTAATCAGGGTTGAGCATTTCCATGCTCAACCTTCAAGCAGCAATACTATGCCCATGTTTTCACCAGTGATAGATGAATCCACTTATTCCACTACTTCCTGTGTGACAGTACTTTAGAAGCCCTGCAAAAGTTCACATTTCTCAATATATCAAAGTTTAGCAGCACAATGACCTTCTAATATTTGTTTTCAACTGTTTATAACCAACAGTTCATTACTTTCCCAAAACGGAGAGGGAAGAAACTGGCAGATGCTCACTGTAGCAGAGCAGGTACCACAGCATATTCTCAGCCTGGAAATTGATGGCAGGGAATTCTGAAGGATAAGGTGATGTGAGTGCTAGCTTCCTAAGCTGCTCATGCTATGAGAGGCAGAGTCAGAATTACAACCATCTTATCTGTCTTTTAGTGTATTGCTTAAGAGATGTATGAATCTCTTCCACAACATTTCTGTTGGAAATTGTCACTCAACCACTTCCCTCAGTCAAAGCCATGTAATCTACAACCCTCTAGGATGACCCAGAGGTCTCAATAGGTAAAGAATATTCCTGGATTTGGACTGTAACAGCATATGGGTTTTCTTGCTCAGGTGAAAGGCATGAGATCATATATGACTTTGATTTTTAATTTTAGTTGACACAAAAGAATACCAAGTGGTTTGGGATTTTGTTTGTTGGTTTTTGTTTTACCTCAATATCCTGATTAACACTTCTGAGTCTTAATCTTCTAATGTAGAAAAGAAGCACAAAGAGGTGTAGCCACATCATTAATAGCTACAGGTAGGTATTCATGGTTCATGTGCCAGACGGTATAGATTATTCTATGTAACTCACTCTACCTATCAAGAAAGTAGCTAGCATTATTATCTTCATCTCACAGATGAAGAGGTGAAGAAGAAGCACATAAGCTTGGCATCCACACTGCCAGGAAGTCACAGAGCACAGATACAACTCGTGTCACCAGATATCACAGCCTGTCACCTTATCACTATCTCATCAAGGACACTCCTCTCCTGTAGAAACTTGTCTAAACCATCCAAAACTCTTCTCTTTCCCTAGGGCTCACTGAGCCCATACCTTCAAGATTTTACTTTTTCTTCTTAGGAAATGTGATTCTCCTAACAGAATCTAGCACTGAACCCACCTTATAATATCAGGTACATAAAAGGAAAAGTGAGACCAAGTACACTCTGCAGTTCTACAGAAGACACTTGATGTGGCTCACCTATTTGCTTCTTTTAAGGAGACAGGAATTAATTGTGTTGGTCCAGTCTGGCATAACAGTTTCATCACCTGTAGAAACTCCAATTGACTGAAGGCAAAAAGGGATATATTGGAATGAATTGTGAGACAGTGTTAGGGCTCTGATAGAAAGTGCGCTTACCTATGAATAATGACTGCAGGTGCAATGGAATGAAAGGAGGCACAAGTGCTAATTATTTGCACCTCTGACATGCAATTAGAATGCTGAGTGAAGAAGGAAGGTCTCAAAGTCATCCTTGGATGATTCCTTTTCTTTATCACTGCTTTCTATCATTTGTATTCTTTTTTTCCTTTTTTTTTTTTTTTTTGTGGTACTGGGGAATGAACTCAGGGTCATTCTCTCAAAGCTATACCCCAGCCCTATTTTTTATTCTTTATTTTGAAACAGAGTCTCACTAAGTTGCAGAGTGCCTCACTAGGTAGCTGAGGCTGGCCTCGAACCTGGATCCTCTGGTCTCAGCCTCCCAAATGCTGAGTTACAAGCGTGCGCCACCACACTTTTTCTTTGCTGTCTTTCTTTTTTATATCTACTCTACATGTAATTGAGCTTGAGCATATAGAGATAGAAAAGAACCTACTAGCAATATCTCCAAACCTGTCCAAGACTCTCAAATCACTGGAAACTTTTCCAATGACATTCTCCCCTGTCCCAGCTTATTGGTTCTAAAATTCAGTGTGCAGAAGAATTAATTTAGAAACTTGTCTCAAATGCAGGCTTTGAGTTATACTTCCAAAAGATTTGAGTTAGAAACTTGGTAAAGGTACCATGGACCTGCATTTGACAGGAGTTGCAAGTATCTCTGAGGCAGGGCCAATAAGCCACAATTTGAGCAAAACCAACCTAAGCCCAGGTGAGTTTTCCTTTTACTCAGGGACTGGGAAAGGACTTAATAACATCCACAGCATGTGTCGTTCATGTCTACCTCCAGGCCATCTGATTCTCTTGAAAACAAAGTCACTGGAACATGGTGTAGGAGGAACATCACAATCCTACGTTATAAGATGAAATTGGAGAGGGTGTATTGTCAAGCTCAGCACCCTCATCGCTCATGTCCTTTCTCTTTTTCTTCTTGGTTGATTCCCTTTATTATTTGTGCAAGGCATGCCCCTTCTTCCTCACCTTCACTTAATGGTGCATTATTCTGAGAGTGGACTTGTGTCTCATACTCATCTTTGTAGTCCTTAAAGGAAACACATGTAAGTAATCATCCCATTAGATTTGTTAAAGAGAATAAGAGAGATCAAGTCCAAGAGCAACTGATTCAGTCATCTTCTTGAGCAAGTCCATTTGCAGCTCTAGATGTCTGTTGTTGTGGTTTGATGACAATAATAGCAGCAACCATCATTTGAGCACCCTTTCCACAGGCAGGCACCCAGTTGTGCTGGGTGCTGTTCATTTCACATAGTCCTTCTAACATTGCAATGAGGGCATCCACAAAGGCAAATGGGAGGAAAGAGAGCAGACCCTTAACCCTTAAAGTCCCTTCTCATTGTGTGTGGAACAATGGCCAGTGAACCCAATCAGACTAAATCCACTGGAGCTTCTGAGTGTAAACACACGGCCCCTGGACATCCATCATTTCCAAACAGTAATCAGGAGCTTGTGTGCAAATGCACTTGTATTTATTAGCTGTCACACACACTGACACCTCCTTCCCCATATGCATAACAAGCTTCAGCCTTTTTAAGACACAAGAGTGTCTTTTAATTCATCTTTTTTTTTCCACTTTAGACCTCTGTGGATATAAGGATTACAGTTTTCCTGCCTGTCTAGGAAGAGTGATCGCCTTGCTCTCTAAGAACTTAACTCCCAGGCTTAATTATTATGCGAGTGTGCCAGTGTATTAAGCTTGTAGGCCAAAAGCATTTTCAAGTCTATGCTGCATTGACTTTCAAATTATTTCATTTCTAATTCAGATGCAGGCTTTGTTAAGGCATTTATCACTTTTATATAATCAGCCAAATTGTCCCATGACTACGGTCCCTCAAAACCTCTAACCCCGCTAGGTCCACATCAGTAGCAATAAATGACATTCAAAACCTCCTGTGTTGAGTCAGGCTGGGAGGCTCCTCCCCAAGTGTCTCACTTCATCCTTTAGTGTAGCTTGTAGCTGTGGAAAATTTGTCAACTATTGAGGGCCTTGTCAGCAAGGCCATTTGCTTTTAATTATCAAGCCACCATGGCTCTCCTGGGAAAGTGGACACTTCATTTCACAGCCAGACTCAGAATTCCTTGAAAGGAGTCAACTGACTTTCTTTTGTTGGTACATCAGATAAAGTGTTCTTTGAATATGTCAGGTTCTTAGAATAGTTAACAAATGCAAATATTCTATTGTCTTAGAACATGAAGAATTAACAGATCATTGAAGCACCTTGAATGAGACCTAATATTGATACCCTACTCCTTGTGAACATAAATCCTGTGGTGGATATGCCAACAGCCTCTAAAGGATCAACAGTGCTCTATCACCTCGTCCTCGGCACCCAGAGAGTAATGTTCTCACGATGCATGTCACATATTGTATCTGCATCCTGGAAAAGGAAGGTGTGTCTGGCATACTGAGAAAATATTTTATTTTTTCTTTGTCCTTAACACTGCTATTTTATACATAATATCTTTCTATTATTCCATACATTTGGGGCTATGAGATGGAATCAGAGATGGAGAAGAGGAAATGCTTGGAAAATAAATGAAATAAAGATATGCCCTGCCTCGGTCAAGATTCTCACTGCTATAATCCAAAAGACCACATAACTTAGAGGAAAGATTTATTTGCTCATAATTTTTTGGAGATTCCAGGGTTCAGCCTATGTCAGACTCGGACCACACACATTGAAATTCACCATGATATATTATTACAATGCAACAATAAAATTATTTTTAAAAAGATATAATTTTGTATTGTGGCACTATATATTATACAAATCAATAAATATTTATCCTAGATTTTGCCCATTTTATTAAAGAGATTTGTATGGTTTTGTTATCAGACAAAGGAGGTGATACTTATAAATAGTGTATGAGGATCCATCTCCTCATCACTTTCTTCCTCTTCCCATCCTTTGGGAACCCCACAGTCATAATTTGGGGATATCTTTGTCCTAATTTGGGATGATCTTCTCCTTTCTGATTTTGAAGAATCTTCACTCCTAGCGCTGCCAGTGAAACTCAGTTCCCCTCTTCACACTACATTGCACTCAGAGTAGCTTGAAAAATCCATCTATAAGAATGATCAAGTTTCAGCCATCCAATAAGATTGAAAAAAGAAAAATTATTAGTTTTACATATATATGTGTGTAAAATTTAGGATAACATGAATAACAATGGAGGACAAGTCTATGTGTCTCTAATGGAAACTTGGCCATTTCCTCCCTACTAATAAATAATATTGTGAAAAGTTAAAAATTAAATATTTTGGTGAGAGTTTGGAGATTCCATGGATCCTCAAACCAATTTAGACATATATATGAGTCCTGAAAAGAACAAGGGAGATTTGGAGAGGCAACATACCAGCAAGATTACATCTCCATCCAGTGAGTAAATAGATTCAGGTAAGGTAAGATATCTGAATGAAATTCTGCTGTAAAGGACATGAAAGAAATGGAAAGAGAGTTTGTGGTATCTCCAGAGGAGAAATGTGTATTTTTGACTTCTGATCTTTATACAGACCTACTCTATCAAGGAAAATAGAATAAATTGATATGAGAGAACATGAAAGTGATTTTCAAGGGCTTGGGAAAGGGTGAGTTGGAGCACAGTGGACTGATCCTTTCCAGACACTCTGATCTAGCAAATGAGGAAAGTCCCCTGAGTGTTAATGAGGCCTGCAGTGCAGTGTGTAGGAGATGGGTGGACTGAAGCTCAGAGATTTGCTTTTGTGTTTCATCTGAAACCAACCAGTAAGGGGAAAAGCAGAAAGCTCTCTTGACATTTATTCCACCATTGATACTGGGAAAGAGAAGAGAATTTATATAGAGAGACCTCCACTACCACTAATGAAATGTAGGCAGGTGAACCCCATGCATAATGCATAGGAGAAGCAACCTTTGGGTTCTGTGTGGGGTAATTATGAGCTCATGGGACTTTCCAGCTCTCTACTCTCTCTCTCTCTCTCTCTCTCTCTCTCTCTCTCTCTCTCTCTCTCTCTCTCTCCTCTCCATAAGCACATGACAAAATCCCCTTCACAACAACTTTGCTGTTGTTTTCTTTAGTTTTAATGGTTGGGAGCCTAATAGTTGTTAAACAACTCTTGCCTTAGCTCCCCATAATGGAGTAAAAGGAAATGATATATTGCAAATTACATTATTTGACACTATTGGCAGAGGGTTTTCAAGAAGAAAGTACAAAGGAAGGAAATTCAAAAGAAATTTAAAATTAAGCAGAATTTTGAGTAGTTCAAAGGAATCAACCCTGTACTCATAATGTCCTCACCAGCATCCTGTCCTTTGAAACTATGGCAGAAAGAGGAGCCACATGTAACCAAGAATACTGGCTACCAGTAAGCATTCCATCTGAAACCTGGAAGGAACAGCATCCTCCAGGGAAGAAAAAAGAGTTACAGCATCATCTTTTTGCTCTTCAGAACAACCTTGGTAATATAGTTATATACATGCATTCCAAGTTTCAGAAGTATTCAAGGACAATAAAAATATTTGTTTCTTCCTAGGACATATTCAAGACTTATAACTAACCTTAGAACTTAATAGGTTAGACCAATATGAGCAAACACAATGAAATTTTATAAATAAAAAATTACATGTGCAATCTCTTATTTATTAATTTCCCCGATGCAGCAAGAGAGAAACTTGCCTAAGGAACAAGCTAGGGAGACATGTTTTAATTCCCTGCCAGCTCAATAAGCATTCAGAACATATGATGTTTGAATATTTCAGATCCATACCTATCTCCAGCCACAAAATGTAATCTCAGTCTAATGACTGATTGACTGAATAAATAGATGAGTTTGTTAGAAAAGCTAATTCAGAACTGAACTACCTTTTTATCTTGAAAGGAATCTGTTTGTTCTATGCTTCTTAGTACACGACTTTAGTGTTTTCCTCTTAAAGTGAGAAAATTTCATAGAAAATTTGATAAAAGAATGGGCTCAAAAAGGTGAGATGTCTAGGAACAGTTAAAATCCAATTGAAGAGTCTTTTTAATAGAGTAGAATAGATTTAAGGCAAACAAAACGCCATCTTTTGCATATTAAAGGGTTGCCATAGAGAACAAAATTTTTTTGTGGATGAGAATTTTTCCTTATTAGAATAGAGATTCAAAATAATAGCATATTAACTAAACCACATGGGCCTATGACAGCTTCATGTTTTCAAGTGGGTAAGGATCTTCTATCTTGCTCTGTCATATGCCACAGAATATCTTCATCTCCTGGACAAAAATGGATGCTTCAGCTCACACCTTCACATCTACACTGAGAGGTAGATAAAAACAAACAGAAGGAATCAAGGTAATATTTTTGATCTTTAAGAGCAGGACCTAAATGTTTCAGCATTTTCACTCACAGTCATTGGCGAAAATTTTGTTACTTGGCCCTATTTAACTAAAATGAAGATGTAAAATGTAGAGTTAAGTCTATATTATTATAGCTAAAGGATATAATAGATAATAGGAAATACTGAGTATTTTTTCTACAGTTACATACAGAACATAGATCATTAGTTGGAAGCTATTGGAAATTTCAGGTAGGTGACTTAATATCTTTATCTTGATTCATTTTAAGAAAGGATTCCTAGTAATTTGATACAGCATGTTATCTAAAATATAGTACTAATATATATATGTTGCATAAAACTATTTGTTTTATATACATAAAATTAACAATGTTGTGAAAACAGTTCTGTTGGTTAATGATAAATAAAATTCATCCATAAAATAGAGTATTATTTGGCAATAAAAAGGAACAAAGTACTGATACATGCTAAAACAGGATGAACCTTGAAAATATTAGGCTAAGAAAGCCAGTCAAAAAACAAACACATAGCCGGGCGTGGTGGCGCACGCTTGTAATCCCAGCATTCGGGAGGCTGAGACCGGAGGATCCGGGTTCGCGGCCAGCCTCAGCTACCTAGTGAGGCACTCCGCAACTTAGTGAGACTCGGTTTCAAAATAAAGAATAAAAAAATAGGGCTGGGGGTGTAGCTCGGAGGTAGAATGCCCCTGAGTTCAATCCCC
>PVLC010011184.1:0-47950 GCA_004027655.1 Graphiurus murinus
TGGAAATAAACCCCACTTTCTCACCCTGCACAAGAGTCAACTCAAGGTGGATCAAGGACTTGGATGTCAGACCAGAGACCTTGCAGATACTTGAAGAGGGCATAGGACCAACACTTGAACACATAGGCACAGGTCAAAACTTTCTCAACAGGACCCCAAAAGCACAGGCAGCTCAAAGGAGGATCAGTGCATGGGATTATATTCTTTATTTTGAAACCGAGTCTCACTAGGTTGCGGAGGGCCTCACTAGTTAGCTGAGGCTGGCCGCGAACCCGGATCCTCCGGTCTCAGCCTCCCGAATGCTGGGATTACAAGCGTGCGCCACCACGCCCGGCTTTAAAGCTCCTCTTTAAAAACTAAGTTTTCACTATTTGCTTTTCAGTTTTAAGTCCTTAGCTCAGATTTCTTTAGTATTTGAAATATCTGACCACCAACTCATCATAATTCAGGGAATAAGCTCTACTAGAATCAAGTCAACGAAATAAGTGGCCATTTTCAGACATTTAAAAAAATACTTTTATTGGTGCACTGTAGTCTCACATCATAATGAAGTTCAGAGGGATGGGGACATGCATGCACACAGCAGCTGGTGAATTTCCCTCCGGCTCCCTCCCCATTCCTTCCCCTTCTCCCACATTATATTGAGATTGGCAATGACAATTTCATATATGTACAGAACATCAATGTGTTTCCTTCATTAATTCTCCCTCCCCCCAACCCCCTCCATCACTCCCCTGGAGTCTCTCCTCCTGATCTGGAGGACCTCTTGAACCCCAATTACTCCCTAGCTTCCACATAAGAAAGAAAACATATGACCCTTCACTGTCTCTGACTGGCTAATCTCACTTAATGTTCTCAGCTCCATCCATTTCCCTGCAGATGGCATTATTCTGTTCTCCTTTCTTGCTGAGTAAAATCCCAATGGGTAACTTCCAGGAAAGAACTGGTCGTAATGGGCAAGTAGCATTTACTCTGTGGTAAGTGCTTACACTGTTCTAAAAAATCACTTCAGTCTCATGACAACCCTATGAGGTAAGTACTATGATCATCCTCATTTTACAGGTAAGGAAACTGAGGCAGAGAGCAATCAAGTAGCTTGCCCAGGTCCCACAGCTAATACGTAGAGGTGTTTCCTTACCTGGTCACAGTATCTACCTCCTAGGGCCATTGTGAGGATTAATGATTTTTAGAACAGTGCCTAGCACAGAGTACGTTCCGCTTATCAATTATTATTAATTCTTCCTAAATGAGGGGAGCCACTTGGTGGGAGGAATTAGCACTCCCGAGTCTGATTCTCAGAAAAAAATCCAGGAAGCTACTGACAAAACAAATCTCATTTGCATTTTAAAAAAACCTGTCTAAACTTAGACATGGATTTGCCAAATCCATGCAAAGCACAACACCCAGTGTGACGCCTCATGTAAACTATGAACTCTGGGCAATTGTGATGTGTCGATGTTAGCTAACAGGAATATAGAATGTGAATTTTAATCAGTGACATAATTGAAATTAAACAAATTCATCAAGGGAGAAACTGATATACGATCATTAGAGTAGGAAAACATAATGAAAAACTTTTTTTTTTTTTTTCAGAAATAAGGAGACATTAGCCGAGTGTGGTGGCGCATGCCTGTAATCCCAGCACTTGGGAGGCTGAGTCAGGAGTATCACAGGTTTGAGACCAGGCCAGCAATCCTCCTGTAACTTGGTGAGACTATCAGCAACTTAGGGAGAGACCCTATTTCCAAATAAAAAATAAAAATAGAACTAGGAGTGTAGCTTGGAGGTAGAATGTCCCTGGGCTCAATCCCTAGCACAGTCAATAGATAGATGATTGATAGATAGATAGATAGATAGATAGATAGATAGATAGATAGATAGATAGATACATGCTATGTATCTCGAGACATATGCTATATATTTCCGTATCTCATTACATATACATTATTTATTTATATATGTAATATATAATATACACTATATAATATATAATATATATAATGTGTATAATGTATAATGCATATTATATATAAATAAATTATATATAATGTGTATAATGTATATAATATATATAAATTATATATAATGTGTATATAACAAGATACAGAGATATTAACACCATGTAAAAATTTAATTCAATTCTATTATTTTGAATACCTATGATATGCATATTATGTGACACTCTAATGTCTAGTAGAGTCTTTTTGGTGCTGGGGATTAAACCCAGGGACATATTTATCTCCAAACTAATCCTCAAACCCTTTTTAAATTTCATTTTGAAACAGGGTCTCACTAAGTTGCTGAGGGTCTCACTACATTGCTGGGGCTAGCCTTGAACCTGCCATCTTCCTATCTCGACCTCACAAATACTAGGATTACAGGTGTGTACCAACACATCCAGCTACAGAGTACATTCTCAAGAAACAATATACTGCTGAATACTGATTTCCTACCATGAATTAGATAACCACTCTCAGGGAACAAATATATAGATAGAAATGGCCCAGAGAATTTATTAAATCTAGCCTCCACTTCCTGAAAGAAAGCATATTTAAGATTCTAAAGTAAGTATTCATTTAGAGGAAGCCAAGACTCTTGCTCTATGAATGATGGTAATGTTTGAGGGAGTTAAGTATGGTACATCCCCAGCCTGCTTTGATGGAGAAGTGTTCTGTGATCCACACTGCCACTTTAGCTTCAGAGACAACACATCTCCCAAATGGTTCTAATAATATATGCTTAGCTTATTTCACAAAAGATAAGTTAATTCATATTTATAAACCGCTGGAGATAAATAGATTATGTTAATAATACTTTGCAGTCTCATAATACCTCTTATCTAAGAAATTCAAGCCTTATAAACTATTACACTGACAACATACTCTGTTTTTCTTGTTCATGGGAACCATGGGCAAAAGATTAAAAATTTGACCAGCCCACAACAAAATAATAAATCTCTCAATATAAATTGTATCTCTTAATCATGTACTGCTCTAAACATGAGCCAGTGGTCTGAGTTACAGTCTTGTCGTAGTACTTTAATACTTGTAGTTTAAAGCATGAATTCCATTCCACTGAATATTCTATATCTTCTAGTGACAACAACATTGGATATTTTTCAAAGTATCCAATATCCACAACATTGAAAAATCTCGTTCAGGGAAAAATTAGTTTCAAAACTAAGCCCTTAATCAGTTAAGCAATCAATCTGTAACTGATAGAGACCTGACCCTGGGTGACATGTCCATTTTATTATAATAATATAAATAATTAGCATTTACAAAATGTCTGTGCCCTTCAGACTGTCTTATAGACATTCATTATTGGACCCGCTCATTATTGGAGTTCGATGTTAATATTTTCCTTTGCCTCCTGGGGCCAAGAAGCAAAACAAGACCAGGTCACTTCCCCGGAGCATCAAGACAAGAGAAGGAAGAGCCTGCTTCCGCATGACAGCCCCTCTGCTCTGTAGATATGTAATCATAGCTGTCCTAGGCGATGGCAGAAACACCCTTCTCCTTCATATATTTCACTCCCCACGGATCAATAGGATACTCATGTCTCAACATAATTCATAATTCTTTAAATACCTAAGTTCAAACTAAAAGACAGTAAGCAATATTTTTGAGGCTGGGAAGCAAACACTTTGGAGACTCAGAAGTTGGTTGAATTGATGTTCTGCTCCTGGACCAGAAATGAAGAAATGGCAATTCAAATAACTCTCTAGCAACACCACAGATTCATGAATTTCAGGGAGACTGATAAGCTTCAGTGACCACAGGACTTTTCAATTGTTTTAAACCCAATTCGAAAAAATCCACAATCAAAAGATCACTAGATCCTGAGAGTTTCTGGTTTCAATAACAAAGAAAACACTCAAGTGTGAATACTCTATGTGCATTTGCAAGACACAAGTGGTATAGATTTCTCATTTGAATTATTAATTCTTTGTTCTAGGGGAATGGGAAGTCTAGACTATCACAGAGGTTAAAACGTTGTACACTTATATCTTTTTGTAAAAGAAATGATTTCTGTGATCTAGGAGGCTGTGGTTTAGCATTACTAACACTTCGAGGCTATGATTTAGCACTAATCCACCTGGCACCTTTTTCATATACGCAAAAATATCCTTGGGGCACCTTGCCACCTACTGGACACTATTAAAAAGAACCCAGTTATGAAAAACAGTAATTAGGATGCAAGTAAAATTTTATTACGGATTAGCACTGGTGAGATTTAAATGACTACTGGATCCTATAAAAGGCCTATGGAGCTCCCTTCCGTGGAAGGTGGACCTTGGCTTTGCTCCTCTCTGGGAAAGGGTCGCTGGGCTGGGCTGGACTGTTGCCATGTCTTTTCGGTTTTCTAGTGGATCCAGGAAGACCTGCTCGCGAGCTGGGTCAGTCAGGGTGGCTGGTGGAGGTGCTGGCTTCGTGGCTGGGAATGTGTGCGTTGGGTCGGGAGCAGGAGGCAGCTTTTCTTGTACTCTGGAGGGTGTTTCCTCTGGAGGAAGCTTTAGCAATGGTGGTGGAGGGGCAGGGAGCAGCGACGGCCCTGGTTTTCTTGGAAGTGAGTACAACCTTCTCTCTGGGAATGAGAAGGTGACCATGCAAAACCTCAATGACCGCCTGGCGTGTTACCTGGAACATGTGCGTGCTCTTGAAGAGGCAAATGCAGACTTAGAGCAGAAGATCGAAGGCTGGTATGAGAAATATGGGCCTGGCTGTTGCCGGGGACTTGATCATGACTACAGTAGCTATTTCTCAGTCATTGAAGACCTAAAAAGACAGGTAAGGAATGTAGATTTGCATACTTGCACTACAGACTTCTTGTGGGTATAACTTAAAAGAAGAAAAATATAAGACGTGCCTTAAAAATGTTACGGGATGTAGAATTTGTTCACTCTCTATTTCCAGGGCTAAGGTCAGTCACTGCCCACCAATAAATATTTGTAGAATTAAATAATGAAAGAGAAATCATTTCAAAATAGATGTACGCATTTTGTTGTTTTTATAGTTCATTCATATTTTTGGATGAAAAGTAATGAAAGTACCCATGTGGTTCTTAAGCTCTGGACATTTATTATCTGAAGAAAATCCAGATTCCTTTAATACAGAAAAACAAATGATGCTAAAATAGATGCTTGGTGGCTTCCAAAGATGTAAAATCTCCATGAAATCTGGAGGGTCCTTTAACTATTTGGTTCTTAACACTTTTGCACATTCTGCCTTGTACAGATTATTTCTCTGACCACATGTAATGCCAGCATTGTTCTACAAAACGACAATGCCAGACTGACCGCTGATGACTTCAGGCTGAAGTAGGTGGAAATCCTTAGTTACACATGCTACAGTTGAATTAAAATATGTATTAAATATGTAAAATATGAATTAAATATGTATCTTTAGCTTCCTTTTCTGTTCTTGGCACATGCTAAGCAACTGCTCTACCCCTGAGCTTTACCCCTGGTCCCTCTTTTGCTTTTAAAACCAAAGTACTTGGTTTTAAAATAAAAGAGCAGTAAGGAAATTAAATATGCCCTTACAAGGAGAGCTATCCTAAGTTTTTTAAATCTAGTAAGATTATAGTCGACCATTAAGCACATTGGATAACAAAAATACTAACTCTGAAGAAATAACACCTCCAACAATGATATTCATAAACCAGTGGGTATCACAAACTATTTAGCAGTTTGCCATTGCAAGAAGCTTCAGAAGGATGTACAGAACATCCGATCTTTCAGCATATGAAGTGTCTTTGCAAGTTGTGCTTCGCACCTGCCTGTAATTCCAATTCTCAAGCACTTTACTAACCTTTAAGGTATGAAAACGAGGTGGCTCTGCACCAGAGCGTGGAGGCCGACACCAACGGTCTTCGAAGAGTGCTGGAGGAGCTGGCCCTCAGCATGACAGACCTGGAGATCGAGTGTGAAAACCTGAATGAGGAACTGACGTACCTCCAAAAGAGTCACGAGGAGGTAAGGAGGCCTGAGGAGCAGCCTCGTGCAGTGTCTCACTTCCTTCTCCAAGCCCACACTGTTCATCTCACGGCAGGATATGGATCCCTGTTGAAATCCTCCCTTGAGTACTGATACTGACCCCTTTCCAGGAAATGGAAGTCCTGCAGTGTGCCTCAGGAGGCAACGTAAACGTGGAGGTGAACGCAGCCCCAGGAGTGGACCTAACTGTTCTGTTGAACAACATGAGGGCTGAGTACGAGGAACTGACTGAGCAAAACCGCAAAACCGCCGAGGCCTGGTTTAATGAGAAGGTAGATCTGCAGCAAATTGTACGTGCAGGGCTCATTTGGTCGATGATCAAGCTAGTCACTAACCCTTCTGACAATTCTGCAGAGTGCGTCACTGCAACAACAGATTTCAGACGATGCAGGAGCAGCCACAGCAGCCAGAAATGAACTGACGGAACTGAAACGCAATCTGCAAACCCTCGAAATAGAACTTCAGTCCCTTACGGCTGTGGTATGTAGGAACGGTTGTTGAATTGAATATGTATATGTATTAGTCCGATTTCCATTTCTGTAACAAAATACCTGAGACTGGGTACTTTATAAAGAAAAGAGGTTTACTTCACTCACAGATTTGGAGGCTGAAAGTCTAAACAGCATGGTACCAGCTCTGACAAGCCCTCCCTAACCCCTGGCTGTGTCACATCATGGTAAATGGCATCATGGAGGAAGTGAATGTGAGATGGAGAGGTTACATGGTGAGACAGGAAGCCAGAACACAGAGAGGGGCCAAGCTCACTCTTTGATAGCAACTCTTGCACAAGAACTAACCAGGGTCCCATGAGAATGATACCAATTTTTTTTTCCTAAAAGCAGCACCCTCAATGAACTATTTATTCCCCGCTAGACCCCACCTCTTAAAGGTGCCACCATCTCATATATACACATATTCTTTTTCCATTGGTGCATTATAGTCTCACATCATAATGTAATTCGGAATCTTTCCACCCTGGGGCCAAGATTCCAACACACAAACACCAGGGAACATATTCAAACCATATACAAACCATAGCAGTGTGTGTGCATGAGTACATGTAAACACATGTATAAAAAATGTATCTAGGCCAGGCAGAGTGGTGTGAGTCTGTAATCCCAGTAGTTGAGAGGCTAAGATAAGAGAATCTCCGGTTCAAGGCCAGTCTCGGTAATTTAGTGAGACCCTCAGCGATTTGGCAGAATCTTGTTTCAAAATAAAAAATAAAAAGCACTAGGGGTGTAGCTCAGAGGTAGAACACCCCTGGTTCAACTGGTTCAGTCCCCGGTAACAAAAAAAAAAAAAAAATTGTATCTATAACACTAAGTATGGTATGTATAACAAGTACATATAACTAAAGCAAGTTAAATATATAGAATTCCTTCCATAAAAATTACTTCTGACCCAACAATCCCAAAACAACTTGAAAAAAAAGGACTTTTTCCATGAAAACAAAGCACTTTTATTTTCTTTCTTTGTGTGTGTGTGTGTGTGTGTGTGTGTGTGTGTGCATGTGTTTGTATGTGTATGTGTGTGTATGCATGTGGATTGAACCCTAGGGCATTCTCATTCCAAGCTACACCCCTAACTCTTTTTATTTTTATTTTTGTTTTTGCTTTTGCTTTGAAACAGGGTCTCACTAGGCTGCTGAAGAGTTTCACTACAGTGCTGAGGCCGTCATCAAACCTGCAATTCTCCTGTCTCAGCCTCCCAATACTGGGATTACAAGCGCGCACCAGCACGCATGGCTAGTTTTGATATTCAACTCAGAACACTCAGACAAACATTTCTCTCGACCTTGAGAATGTTTAAAAGGTGAACACGCCATTCTCTTTTACACATCCAAGCCTTACTTCATTCTTCTTTCAGAAACATTCCTACGAATGCTCCTTGGCTGAGACCGAAGGAAATTACTGCATTCAACTCCAGCAAATTCAGGATCAGATCGGGGCCAAGGAGGAGCAACTGCAAGAGATCCGAACAGAGATGGAAGGCCAGAAGCTGGAGCACGAGAGGCTTCTCGATATCAAAATATTTTTGGAAAAAGAAATTGAGACATATTGCAACTTACTAGACGGAGAAGAAAGGTAAATATTAACTTATAAGGGAAACCTCACAGAAATCGTTAGATAGCTCTCTTCATAAAATACATATATATATATAAAATACAAATATATACTTATATATCACATATATGTTAAAAATATTTACATATATGATATATAGAGAGGAAGAATATAATATGCCAATATTGCACTCTAGAATTTCCTATTCTGAAGAGCATACTCATATATATCCTCAGTCAATGTGCATTATTATATGCAAATGAAATGAAAACAGAAATTTGAAAATCAGAGTTCTAAGTATGTAAATATTTGAAATTATAATATATAATAAAAGACAGTTTAATATGGCATATTTAACAATTCCAGTATTCCAATCCAAGAAAAAAAATGGCCTTCTGTGATTTAATGCTTAAGCACATTTTTATAATAACTCCTATTTTATTATTACTTCACCCTCTATTAAAGTTTAGCAGTACTGATTAAGAGGATTTAATGGAAGAAGCATCATAGTTTGTTAGCCGAGAGCAAAAAAGCCCTAGAATGCAGCCTTGAGTGAGAATCATACACTGGGTGAACTGAATGTGTGGTTTAACCTCCTTGAACCACAATTTCCTCATTGGTAAAACTGTGCTAACACCAAAACCATGCTCTTAACTGCTCTTAGCCAGAGTGTGTCATCACCACGCTATGTAAAGTGCTTGTGGCGATGGCTTACACAAACAGAGTACTTGGTCATCAGAGGCTATTACCAAATGCTTGCCCACGGGCACAGCATACGAGTAGGTGACTCGGGGAGGCGGCATCCTCTAAGGCCAGCGGGAGCCTCTACTGCCTGTTCCCATAAGAACCCAACAGTGACGGCTCCCTTCTTAGAACAAAGTACTTGTACACCATTCACGTCTTACTGAACTTAGCACCTTTCATGCGATGTCATAGATCATTTTTACAGGAATATGCTTTCTTTCCAACAGCGTAAATTGCTTATTTCTTAGCTCTACAGCACTTAGACCTCTCTGCTACACAGTAGGCACTTCAAACATGTCCACTGGCCAGCCGAATGAAAATGAACTCGGAGTTCCCGTATTGCTATTAGACGGAAGAGGTGGTATCTGGTCATGAGGAAATTTCTGATCATAAACATTCTCTTAATCTCTTTATTCATTTTGTCAGAGTTATAAAAAGTTTAGTGGCGTCCCTTCAACACAAGAGGAATTTAAATCTTATTGGAACTAGAACTCCAAAACTTTTGTTGCCAATTCATTGTTATTTATGAGCTCCTTCTTGAAAGAAAAAAAAAATGCAATAACTTACTTTTTCTTCCCAGAAGAAGCATATCCACATGTTATCGATCAAAAGGAGGCAAGCCTGTAAATTCTGAAGTCAAAGGTAAAGAAGGCTTTTTACTTGATATAATGCTCTTAAACTCCCTCGGTTTTATTGCATAAGCCACTTATTTGTTAACTAAATAAAACTTGTTTCTAAGTTTACTCCTAGTGAGTGAAGAGATGAGAAGTCATTATGACAATTCCTAATATTTGTATGTTATATCCCAATAGAACAGGTGTGGTCAAAATATTAGATTACTGGAATGAAGAATATTCTACCAACATCTTTCTTAGCTGGAACATTATTTTTCACAGTTCCAATACTTTGATAAAAAGCATTACTCTATAACCACAAAAATAGAGCAAGTTAATATTTAAAAGAAGGCCTTCCTTGCTCCAGACCTCTACTTGCCTGATACTTAGGTTGTTTTCATCTCTGTTGCCTCTAAACTTTCAGATACCATTGCTCTAAAAAACAGTGGCAAACCTAAGAAAGAGAGTCCCAATGTTTTGTTTTACAAAACATTGAGTTCAAATCTCGATTTTCATATCTCAATTTTATGAAAACTTGCAAAAAGTTAATTTTATTTTTGTTTTGTTTTTGTTTCTTATTTTTGTTTCTTTGCAGTGCTAGAGATTGAACCCAGAGTTCCACACATAGTAGGCAAATACCCTACCTCTGTGCTACACTCCAATCCTGCAAAAAAAAAAAAAAAATTTAAAAACTGTACCTGTCATGGCTAAATGCCTTCCAACCTGTTAAGAATGGTGACCGAACTTTCATTTGTTTTATTTTAGACCCAGCAGAAGAAACATTTGTCAAAACAGTGGTTGAAGAACTAGATCAACTTGACAATGTCCTTTCTCTGAGAGTACATTCAGTAGAAGAAAAATCTTCTAAAGTAAGCAACATTACAATGGAACAACGAATACCTTTGAAACCAGCATGATAAGAACTCATTTCAAAAAGAAAAACAAAAACAAAATCAGCCTTCGCAAAGTTCCACTGATCAAATACCCCAATGAAATTTCTCTCCCCGCCACTCTCTCTCAATTCTTCTTCTTCTCCTTCTCCTTCTCCTTCTTCTTCTTCTTCTTCTTCTTCTTCTTCTTCTTCATCTTCTTCTTCTTCTTCTTCTTTTCATGGTACTAGGGATTGGACCCAGGGGTGTTCTACCTCTGAGCTATACCCCAAGCCCCTTTTTGTTTTGGCTTTATTTTGTTGTTGTTGTTTTGAAACAGAATCTCACTAGATTGCTGAGAGTCTCAATATGTTGCCAAGGCTGTCCTTGAACCTGCAATCCTCCTATCTCAGTCTTTCAAACTGGAATTACAAGCATGCTCCTTCATGCCCAGCTTTCATTTTTCTCCTTTAAAATAAAAGGTCCAGAATTTTGATTTCTTCTCTAATTTTTTTTTTTGCATACAATCCTTTTTAAGTGAAAGAAGAATCTTGCTCCATCTCTAGTTTTGTTTAGATGGGGGTGGGTACATTTCATTAAAAATTCTTCTGTTTCAAGTTATTTCATATAAATCTGTTCCTTTCTCATTTCTACAGTTGATCTCCACGTGACAGTACTAAGGACCAGCTAATAAAACAACGTGCTTAGTTCACAGTCACATTTACCTCAGATAGTAACAAGATAAGTTGGAAAGAGCACGGCCCTAATCTCTCGCCCCAAATCTTCCTGATTGCCTACTAAATGACCTGATCTCTTTAGGGTTAGGCTTCTATGGATAGGAAGAGGAAGATTATACCCATCGATCACTAGGATTTGCTCACCCTTGCAATGCCTAGGTAGTTTGTTGAGTCCAAGCCTAGATAGCTGTCTTTCCATTGTGCAGCAGGTGCACTTCTCTGACTCTACACAGTGGTATCTAGCGAATCCAGAACTCCACGACCCACGTATGAGACAGGTTCTAAATCTTGCTCATATCCACATACGATTATGCTTGACATCCTAACATGATTGTTTTGGGAAGTGAAGCTGGGGCTGGATAGCAGAAAATTTCTAAGAGAAAGGAGTTTTTCCTTTTTTTTGTCTTCTATTTTCTCTCTAGCTTCCACATATGAGAGAAAATATGCAACCTTTGCCTTTCTGCAGGTGGCTGATCTCACTGAGTATAATATTCTCTAGCTCCATCCATTTTCCTGAAAATGATATAATTTTGTTCTTCTTTATATCTGAGTGAAATTCTATTGTGTATATATACCACATTTTCTTTATCCGTTCATCTGTTAATGGATGTCAGATAAGTGAGGAGACCAGTAAAATAAAGGAAAGGCATTGGGGAGGGAGTTGAGGAGAATTGATGAAGGAAAAAGTTCAAATTATTCTTTGTTCATATATGAAGGTGTCACTACCAATTTCACTTGTATGTATAGGGATTGGGGGGGAGTGGGGTGGTATCCAGAGGTAAATGCATGAGGTGTTTCGTGCATGTCTGTATCACTTCAAACCTCACTATGATATATAATTACAATACGCCAATAAAAGTATTTTAAGAGGTTTTTTTCACTTGGAGTAGAATGAGGCAGGGAGCTCTGCAATAACCTGGATTTCCAACTTGCACAACAAGGCATCACTAAAGGGTTTTGACTACCTGATATACAGATAATGTGGAATTCAAAATGACCCATTAATGAAGAAATACATCATTCAGGGTGCTGGGCCCTCTGAGATGGCATCTCCAAGTCTCAGTCACCATTATTTCCAGCTCCCATATAAGGTAGTTGACCTGAATAGTTTCTTAAGATGTAGAGATAAGCTGGGCGTGGTGGTGCACGCTTGTAATCCCAGCATTCGGGAGGCTGAGACCGGAGGATCCGGGTTCGAGGCCAGCCTCAGCTACCTAGTGAGGCACTCCGCAACTTAATGAGACTCGGTTTCAAAATAAAGAATAAAAAAAAAAAAATAGGGCTGGGGGTATAGCTCGGAGGTAGAATGCCCCTGAGTTCAACCCCCAGTACCCCCCCCCCAAAAAATGTAGAGATAGCTGAACATTACCTTTGCAGGATGTGTGTGTGTGTGTGTGTGTGTGTGTGTGTGTGTATGTTGAACAGACCCCAAACATGATTACCAAAGCTGTAAATTCAATGGCGTGGAGTTGGGTTAAGTTGGGTTAGAAAAGTGCTTTTCATTGCAAAACTATAGTGACAACACCTTACATTCATTAAGTGCTCTTGAACTTACTTTGTATGTGTTAACTGATTTAAACTTCATAAAAGCTCGTGAGCTAGGTGTTTTATCTTTATACGCAAGGAAAGAGATATTCAAAGAGATTAAGGAATGTCACGAGGGCTACACAGCTGGTGTGTGGTGGGACTTCGATTCAAATTCAGATTTCCTTCTCCTCTATAATAACCAGAGTCCCACTACACAAAACAAAATCAGCATAAGAATTTCTCTGAAGGACATGCTATTTTCACACTAAGATTCCACTGCCACCAAAGAAGGGACCACGATCAGGCATATTTTTGTGTATATAGTCATTAATGACACAACCAGGATTATGGCTTCTAGTATAGTTTGCCTATACTCTGCACATACTCTTTTCCTCTTTGTCAGTTACCCACCTCCAGCTCCCTTTCCTGTACTTCCCTCCTCAGCCCTCATATTAATTAAGTCCTGGCCCCCAGACTGCTTCCCCCACCTTCCTTAGGCTACAGTGTCCTTCATTCTGCTTCCTTGCTGTCTTTCTCGCTATTAGGGTCACATTGAGGCTCTATCTCCTAGAAGGTGGAGGACTATAGTCATATACTTGCTCTCAAAACCCTGACTAACTCACCATCTTGCAAACACAGCATTGACCCTCTTCTCTTGTAACCACCAAAAATAATCACTTGTGCTTGTTCCCAATACAATTTCTTTTTTCTCCAAGAAGTATCTGACTAACTTCCATCTTTCAGTGTTCACCTTTTCCTGATTAAACATATCAATAGACTTGCCTATTTGCATAAGACAGATTAAGAGCTAATATAAACTACTGCTCCAAAATGCATGCTTTTAATGAGCAACCATACTGTTCAAAATGAAAACTAGAATGCTTAAGTACTCTTCAATGTTTCCAAACGTCAGTATTTGGAAAATTAAAATAAAAATACAGAAGTAAAAGTCTGTGACTAATATGTGACAAATCTCAAAAGTTTCATTGGACATCCTTAAGTGAACTACCAATAGTGAAACTAAAGACAAAATAAGGAGAAATCCAAAATAGACAAATCATAGTAAAGCCACAATGCAACAAAGGGAAGCTCTTAAGAAATAGCTTATAGGGAAAAAATAATCCCTTCAAGTGAATGACAGTGAGATCAAATATCAACTTCTCAACAGCAAAAATGGAAAGCAGAAGAGAGTAGAATTATGTCTTCAATGTACTTTTCAACCACATTCCTAACTAGAAACACTAACTAGAAATTTAAACCACATAAGATGCCATTTCACACCCACTGCACTCTCAACACTATTTTATTTGTGTGTGTGTGTGTGTGTGTGTGTGTGTGTGTGTGTATGTTGTGTGGTACTGGAGATTTAACCTAGGGGCATTCTACTCTGAGTACACCCCCAGTCCTAGTTTATTCTTTTATTTTGAAATAGGGTCTCACTAAGTTGCTGAGGGCCTCACTAAGTTGCTGAGGCTGGCCACAAACCTATGATCCTCCTGTCTCAGCCTCCCAAGTACTGAGATTATAAGAGTGCACTACCATGCCTGGCTCTGGTAAAATTTTAAAAATATTTGCCACAAATTATGCACTCTACTATGAAATTATTTCTAATTCTGGACTACTATGAACATTACTCTAAATATTCCTTACCTAATATGTATGTGGAAATTAGTCAACTAGAGGAACAAAATTAAAATAATGAAAAAGAATGAAGACAGCATAAGGATCTATGCAACACCACCAAGCATATAAATAACAAATTATGAGATTTTCAGGAGAAGGGAGAGAAAGAAAAGGGCAAAAGTCTTATTTAGAAAAATAATGTCTAAAAATATCCCAAATGTTGGGAGGGATATAGGCATATAGATTAATGGAATTCAAAGGGTTCCAAACAAGATGAAGCCAAAGAAAAATACTCCAAGGCACATTATAATCAAATTGTCAAAAGTCAAAGACAAAGAAAATCTTGAAAATAGCAAGAAATAAGTGATATATCACATATAAGGGAACTATTAGCAGACTTCACAAAAGAAACATTGCAAGTCAGAGAAAGGAATTCAAAGTGCTCAAAGAGGGGAAAACCTGCTGGTAATACTATACCCAGGAAAGCTATAATTTAGAAATGAAGGAGAAATAAAGACATTCTCAAATAAAAGTTGAGGGGAAACATTATCTCTAGGTCTTCCTTATAATAAATGCCAAAGGTAGGCCACCCCAAGTTCAATCTCCAGTACTAGAAAAAGAATAAGAAAGGAAACAAAAGAAAAACATACCTATATACCAGGGGAATAAAATTAATAGCTCATAAATAAGTCCATGCACTTATAGTCAATATATTTTCCAAAACTGATGCCAGGTACAGACAATAGAGAAAGGGAAGTCTCTTCAATAAATAATGCTGGGAAAACTGGATATTTACATGCAGAAAAATGAAATTGGACCTTTACCTCATGCTATATAAAAAAATAAACTCAACTTGGATTAAACACTTAAACATAAGACCTGAAACTATAAAACTACTAGAAAAAATGTAGGGAAAAATCTTGACATTGGTCTAGACAAAGACGTTTTTATATGACTCCAAAAATACAGTCAACAACAACAACAAAAAAAAATAGACAATAAGATTGCACAAAACTAAAAAGTTTCTTCACAGCATAGGAAACAATTAACAAAGTGAAGAGATAACCCACTTACTGGGTGAAAATATTGTGAACCATGCATCTAATACAGGCTTATCATCCAAAATATATAAAGAAATCAAACTCAACAACAAGAAAATAGCCTAATTTAAAAAGAATTTTTCAAAAGAAGACATACAAATGGCCAAGAAGTAAGCGAGAAAAAAAATGTTCAACATCACTAATCATCAGGGAAATGGAGGGAGATGTTGGTCAAAGGATACAAAATTTCAGTTAGGAGAAATAAGTTCAGAAGTATTACATGATTAGATGATCACAGTTAAGAACAATGTGCTAAACCTGAAAATTGCTAAGAGAGTAGATTTTAAATTTCTCACCACAAAAGTATAAGTATGTGAGGTCATGGGTATGTTAATTAGTTTGATTTAGCCATTCCTCAGTGTGTACACATATCAAAACATCATGTTATACACATAAATATATAAATTTTTATTTGTCAATTTAAACTTTTTTCATAAGATTAAAGGTTTTCAATAAATGCACGTGAATCCACACCCAGTAAAGAGATAGCTTACTTTTGACTTTCACTTGGGCTAAATAAACCACATGAAGACAAGAAAAATAGTTCCTTCAAGGTTTGCTTTAAATTTTGCAAGGTCAGGAAATGAGTTACTGTCCATCCCAACTCCCACAAACAGCAATTAGGGGTGTGCTCCTAATTACCAAAATGGATAAGAGAAGACAACTAACCCCCATCATAAGTAATTGTCAACAAAATATGTTGAGTATGTCAGCCAAAATGGAAGTCAACTTCTCATCCCAAACAGTGGCAAGAGGAATTAAAAACAAAAACAAAAACAAAAAAACCCAAAACCTAGAGCGTGAAGCACCAGCTTGGGAAGTCACTATTACGGTTCTATTCTCAACTGATGTGAACAGAATTGTGAAAAGAAAAGCAGAAAATAAATATCAGAAACATCAAAACCTGCCTTAGCATAATAGCCCCAAACTATGATGCCATTTTTTTTTTAATTCTGTAATGGATGGATGAGCTTTATCTTTTTTAGGATGGAAGTAAAGAATGACTCACCAGCAATTTTAAAACGTAATAATGAACCTGCCATGGCTCCACCCAGACCCATTTTTTCAGATAACCACCAAGCTGGGAACAACTGCCCTCCAACAGAAATGCATCCAGCAAAGTTAGTTACTAATTAGGAAGTAAAAAAATCATCCAATTATGCTAACTTGCTGAGGCTGGCAAGCTGGGTTTTATTCTATGTCGGCAGAATTTCATCCGGAACTCCTTTGGCAAGTGTCTATATAAAGGCAAACAAAGCAGTTGAGGTGAGGAGGCTCTCCATTCTGGCTTTCACGAATACAGTTCTGCGACACAGCTTGCCCTGACATCATGTCTCTTCGACTGTCCAGTGGATCCCGGAGGTCCAGTTCCCGACCCACCACGGGCTCACTCAGGCTATCTGGCGGGGGAGCCAGCTTTGGGGCTGGAAATGCTTGCGGCGTACCAGGCATTGGAAGTGGCTTCTCTTGTGCCTTTGGGGGCAGCTCCTCGGGAGGAAATGCAGGGGCAAGCAATCCCTGCTCAGGCTTCACTGTGAATGAGGGGGGCCTCCTGTCCGGCAATGAGAAGGTGACCATGCAGAACCTCAACGACCGTCTGGCGTCCTACCTGGATAATGTGCGGGCTCTGGAGGAGGCCAACGCCGACCTGGAGCAGAAGATCAAGGGCTGGTATGAGAAATTTGGGCCAGGCTCTTGCCGGGGTCTCGATCATGACTACAGTAGATATTTCCCCATAATCGATGATCTTAAAAATCAGGTAAGATATTACATTTTGCCATCACAGGTATGTACTTTTGTTTCTAAGTTTCTTTTCACTGAGTTCTAAAGACGTGTATCATCCCTGTTTGTGATGTCGGAAAGGAAATTTCAGGTGAGCATTGAAAATAAGTACTCGGTTGGTGAATCTCATGATAAAAATGTCGTTGACTAATGATAACTATTACTTTTGATTATTTCCGTTTTCTAGTCTTAAAACCAAAAAAAACGGTTTGTTTCTTACTTATTGTGATAAACTGCTTTAAAAAGTCAAACTCCCCATTTCTAGATCATTGCGTCCACCACCAGCAATGCCAATGCTGTGCTGCAGATCGATAATGCCAGGCTGACAGCTGATGATTTCAGACTCAAGTAAGTAGACTCCCAGCCTGAAAACAAGTCATGGTGACTGGTGCAAAGAATCAAATCAAATTTTTTTATAATTTTTATTGGTGCATTATAATTTTATAATTCTTATTGGTGCAATATAATTATATGTCAGAGTGGGATTCACAATGATACATTCACATACGCATATAACATTATTTGATGTTTCCTTTCTTTCCCCTTCTACATCCCCTTCCACTACACTACTGGTCTCTGTCCTGTCAAATTTATGTTTCAGACCCTCTCTTAAATATTACAAACTCTTTTTCCAAGACTATAAACACTTGTATTTAAAAATAAACAGAATGCTATTATTCTTCTATACTTTGACTAGTTTTAATGAATTGCTAGAAAACTAGTACTCAATAACCTACTTCTTTTTCTGTCAACCCCAAAATAATAATAATAATAATAATAATAATAATAATAATAATAATAATAATAATATATTGAAGAGGTCTCTTGTGGCCAAGTGTGCCATTTCAAAATTCCAAAATCCAGCCAGGCGTGATAGCACACACTTGTAATCCCAGTACTTGGGAGGCTGACACAGGAGAATCGCAGGTTCGGGGCCAGCCTCAGCTACTTAGGGAGGCTCTTGGCAACTTAGTGAGGCCCTGTTTCAAAATAAGAATAAAAAATAGGACTGGGGGTGTGGCTCAGAGGTAGAATGCCCTTGGGTTCAATCCCCAGAACCAAAAAAAAAAAAAAAAAAAAAAAAAAAATCCAGAATCCTAGCATTTATCATTGGTTAGTGACTGCCTCTAGCCATGTGACAAGTTGGGAAAGCATTAACACTTTTTTTAAGGTATGAAAATGAGCTGGCTCTTCACCAGAGCGTAGAGGCTGACGTCAACGGCTTACGCAGAGTTTTGGATGAAATAACCCTGTGCAGAACGGACCTGGAGATTCAATATGAAACCCTAACTGAGGAGATGACTTACCTCAAAAAGAACCATAAAGAGGTAAGAGCAGACCATCCGTCCACCTGACAGGAGATAATGTACTTAGCCTCCAGTGGAGGAAGGTGGTGTCAAAGAGCCTTCATCAGACAAATATGAGGGCTGACTTGTCTTTATAAGAAAGGATCAAATAGAGCCGGGCGTGGTGGCGCACGCTTGTAATCCCAGCATTCGGGAGGCTGAGACCGGAGGATCCGGGTTCGAGGCCAGCCTCAGCTACCTAGTGAGGCACTCCGAAACTTAGTGAGACCCGGTTTCAAAATAAAGAATAAAAAATAGGGCTGGGGGTATAGCTCGAAGGTAGAATGCCCCTGAGTTCAATCCCCAGTACCGAAAAAAAAAAAAAAAAAAAAAAAAAAAAGAAAGGATCAAATAACTTGTCTATATTGAATTACTTGTCTAGATTCACTCTTATGTTCTCATCCAGTTTCCCATGGGGTGGGGTGGGGGGAAAGAAACTATGTGTTTCAGACCAATCAGAGTTATAAGATCAGTGTCTGAGTATGTAATTATAACTAAGTTAAATGATCCACTTAGAAGATTACATCTAATTAGATAAAAATCTATATACTTCAAGGACATCCTAAGAAAACTGGATCTAAATTTCTGTATAACAATGACAGACTTAAAAGACTAAAATATTAACTTCATACAGACATCAAGAAATTCTTAATAGATATGACTATAAAAATAAAACAGCAATTAAACTGTTATACCATAACTTATACTTCTAAACACATAGTATGCTTCCAAAATGTTTGCTTTTGGAAGCTCGAGTCAAAATCATATCAAATAGCTATTTCATCCTTGGGATTGTTTTCAGAGCCATTGTTTTCTTAAAAAGGGGGAAGAGTCTGTGTGTGTGTGTGTGTGTGTGTGTGTGTGTGTGTGTGTGTGTGTTACTAGGGATTGAACCCAGGTGTAGTCTGCCTCCGAGCTACATTCTCCTAGCCTTACTTTATTTTTCATTTTCAAGCAGGGTCTCACTAAGTTGCTAAAGTCCTCACTCTGTTGCTGAGGCTAGCCTTGAATCTGTGATCCTCCGGTCTTGGCTTCCCAAGTACTGGGTTTACAGGCATGTGCCCAGCAAAAAGTCTTTATCCTTTAAAAAGTAAATGTTATATTTTTAAACAGCCAAAAGACTTCCATATTCAGCCAAATCCTTAAAGCAGGATATCAACTAAGTAGTTAAAAATGCTACGTAGTCATGAGGCTCTTCTTGTAAACCTAACTGCTTGAGTAACAATGCTTATTTGGCCATACAAGCTACAAGTATGGTTATATAGTCCATGGTAGTTATTCAATAAATTTTAATGAATTGGAAGCAATTTTTTAATGCCTCACTTGCAGGTGACCCCATATACATATCTTTTTTAAAAAAAAAAAAAAACTTTTTCTTTTTTCCTCTTGAACTGGGAAAGTTTTCACTAAGTCCTTAGGAAGAAAACTACACATGGAAATGAAAAAGGCATAGAGTTCATCTTGGAGGAAAGAGAGCTAGAACAGCCTGAGGGATTTGCTGCAGGAAGGAAAGCAAGCCTGTTACCATCGCTCACACCGACGGGTGGGGAGGAGGAGAGACACACACTGATCTGTGTTGTTTCAGTTTACACAGACTTAGCAGTGATGCTTGCCGTTCACAGTCTCAGACACTGCGTCCTGACGGCACGCAGCTCAGACGGAATAATGTGTGGACTTTAGCTGCAAAATATGCTCTAGCTTCGATGATGACAGTAATCCCAATAACCAACATTCACTTGGCATTTCTATGCCAGGCATATATACTATTATTAGTTCTTTTGCTTCTTTTATAACAACCCAAAGAAGAGTTTTTAATTAGCTTCAATTTTGAGAGAAGGATATTGAACCCTAAATAGGTGAATCGACTTCCCCAAAATTACACAGCCACTATGGGGCAGAACCAGAATTCACTTAGAAATGTGTCTGACAAATTCCAACAGAATTCCAAAGTCCAACAGAATTCTAAAATGTCACTGTGTAAGCCTACCAGACAATTGGATTCTTTCTTCTCTGGGAGATGTACACACATTCATTTATTTACTTATTCATAACCATTTCAACTGTTCAGAGTTGTTCGCTCAGCCCTTGGACCACGTTCACGCTAAGCTCAGGATATAGCCGATTTGAGAGTGCATCGAGCTGGTCTCCAGTGGAATGAAGACCATCCACAAAGGTGGAGACATTTACCCTGTAAACACACAGCATGAGAGATGGAGGACAACTCCTTTTAAGTAGTTTGAGGACTTCCATTTGGAAAAGTAATTAAGACTTGTTTTGGGTAGCAGAGCTAAAATGGACAATTTGGAGGTATAGGAACAGACAAGTTAGAGTCTGGCTCACCATTAAGGAAGAGCTCTGGAACAATTAAAACTCTTCTAGAACGAAACAGGCTACTCTGTGAGGTAGCAGGTTAACTGTCCTTCAGAGGTAAGTTCAATGGACAGAAAATATAAAATGTGGAAAGGGTTGGGGGATGTCACTGCACAGCCTTGGAAGGGGAAACCAGGCAACCTCTAAGAACCCTTCCAAAGCTAAACTTCTAAACTTTGTGTGAGATTCCTGCATGGCTGAGCTGAACAGTTTTCTGCCTCTAGGAGATGCAAGTTCTGCAGTGTGCTGCCGGGGGCAACGTGAACGTGGAGATGAACGCCGCGCCCGGGGTGGACCTCACGGTCCTGCTGAACAACATGCGCGCGGAGTATGAGGCGCTGGCCGAGCAGAACCGCAGGGACGCCGAGGCCTGGTTCAACGAGAAGGTGACTCTCCTCCAGAAAACAACCCCTGTGCATTTTAGTGATGTTCAAAAAACTAAGCTTTGCTCCCTCGCTTCTGTCATCTCAGAGCGCTTCGCTGCAGCAGCAGATCTCAGAGGACGTGGGAGCCACAACCTCAGCCCGGAACGAACTGACGGAAATGAAGCGCACTCTGCAAACCCTGGAAATCGAACTGCAGTCTCTCTTAGCCACGGTATGAAAAGGAGAGTTTCCTGCCGTCTCCCAGGTTCATTTTAAATATGTACCCATTGACTTTAAAGCCTCTAACAGTGTGGAAAAGATGTCCACATGTATTTTTATACTTATCCCAAAACATAAGGAAAGAACAAGATTGTACATAGAACAGCTAAAACAGCAAGACCAAGGTATTTAGATCTACTCCAAGAGAAAGGAAGATTTGCCCATTTCGAAGCAGTGTTGTGGGTTCATTTTAACTCTATGCCCATGTGAAATCTCAAATGAGGATAGGTTATGTTAACAAGAGGGAGTCATATATCAAAAAGATTTCTGCATATCTGTATATCCATCTCAGGTTCTCTCTGCTGTTCCCTGACAGAAACACTCCCTGGAGTGCTCCCTGACAGAGACCGAGGGCAACTACTGCACACAACTGGCACAGATCCAGGCTCAGATCGGGGCCCTGGAGGAGCAGCTGCACCAGGTCAGGACCGAGACCGAGGGTCAGAAACTGGAGCACGAGCAGCTCCTGGACATCAAGGTCCACCTGGAGAAGGAAATTGAGACCTACTGCCTCCTCATCGGAGGAGATGATGGGTAGGTAGAGACGATGGCATAGACAATGTCATGTGCAGCTAGCCTGCTGTATCCACAAGCTCAACATCCTTGGATTCAACCAGCAGCGGGTGGAAAATACTCAAAAATGTAAAAGAGCATCTGTGCTGACCTTGTGCAGACATTTTTCTTGTCATGACTCCCTAAGCAATAGAGTATAACAACTATTTACATAGCATATATATTATATTGGATATTATACATCATCTCAAGATTATTTGAAATATAGGGAAGGATACCCATAGGTTCTATGCAAATACTGTGCCATTTTATATAAGGAGCTTGAGCATCCTTGTATTTTAGTATCCAAGGATACCAAATCCCCCACCAATATTAAAGGATGAAATTTGTTTGCAACTTAGATACCCTGGAGAGTGAACGTAAACTAATGTGGCTGAATTTATTGTCATGAATGCTAAATATTAATCATAATACTCTACTGCCAAGATATAGATTAGCAATATCCTACAAAATCAAAATGCAACAAGCCCTGTGTTTAAGGTATGAAGATTTAAAACATCACTTCTTCATGCTAACGCAGGGCAGTTTTGACTGTGCAGCCCATTGAATATGTTTTCATCAAAGAGCTAAAGAAAACCCAAAGTGTTTTCGGGAGGCTGAGACCGGAGGATCCGGGTTCGCGGCCAGCCTCAGCTACATAGTGAGGCACTCCGCGACTTAGTGAGACTCGGTTTCAAAATAAAGAATAAAAAATAGGGCTGGGGGTATAGCTTGGGGGTAGAATGCCCCTGAGTTCAACCCCCAGTACCAAAAAAAAAAAAAAGAAAACCCAAAGTGTTTGACTCTAAATCATTCTCTTTTGTGATGTTTATACAGGGCCTGTAAGTCTGGAGGTTACAAGTCTAAAGAGTATGGATCTGGAAGCATGGGAACTCAAATCAAAGGTAATTAAAATGAAATTCCATTGTTATGCTATTCTACTTCATTTCCAAAACATAATTGATTATTTTCATATTACCGTGGCTTAGTTAAGGCTAAACATGATAGATTTTTGTAGATGTCAGTGCATGCTAGATGTCTAACTTTAGTGTTGTGTGTTAATTTTAAGCAAAGTCACGTCATCGTATTTTACCTAGCCACGTAACTAAAATTCACCACAAATAGGTCCACCTATATGCACTTACTATATAGTCCATTCTAAATAAAAATTCAATTATTCTTTTAATTGATAACTCTCTAAAATCTCCTTTTAAATTTTAATCTTTAGACTCAACCAAAGCCATCGTGGTTAAGAAAGTTCTTGAAGAGGTAGACCAACGCAGTAAAATACTCACCACCAGGCTCCACTCCCTGGAAGAGAAATCTCAAAGCAACTAAGATAATATGTGCCCAAGACATCAGAGAAGAAAAGGCATTCTCTATGTCTAGGAAAATGACCTACTGTCTTTCTGTTCCTTTCTCTTTCTGGGCAATCATCTCTCCCTGTCCATCTAGAATAATGTCGCATACGAATATGATGACTCATTTGATCACTCTACAGAAATGTTATCAACCCTTTGTATTCAATAAACCTTCTTCCTTCAGCAAGTTACCACCAGTGATATTGTCTCATCTTTAGAATGTGTATGCCTGTGTACAGATATTTGAGCACTTAACAGCTTTCAATTTATATGGAAACACTAAAGATCTCTTCAAAAACAATGGGTGACCAGAGACACAGCAGAAAACTTCCTGTAATATAAAGAAATGAGCACCAGGCAGGAATCAAGAGATCCCGCTTCTTATTCAGGTTCTTTCACTAACAAATTGCTTTACCTGGAGGAAAATGTAACTTCTGAGCTTCAGTTCCCTTCTCTATAAAACACCCTGACTTCCTCTCCCAGCTCTAATAAATATTCCGTCACAGTAACATATACAATAGTGGTTGGTTGAAAACTGCAAAAATGATGTGGAAATACAAAAAGCATTAATAATAGAAGACATTAGACAGGAGAATGATAACTATTTAAAGGAGCAACGAGTCTTGAATCTGGTAACTCATTAGAACAGATTTTTGAAAAGTGACACTTAAGACGACTTAGGGACAGTGGTGTGGGTATAGGTTTCCATGGCGATGAACACCCATCCAGTTAAGGCAGTTCCATAATACAAAGGCTGAGTTCTACAGCAGAAGGCTTTTCCCAAATGAAAAGCACATTGCCCAGAACCTCAGCTACCATCGTACAACATAAAGAAGCTGCTCACTCAAAAATCAAAATTAATAAGGATATTTGGCCCACACAAGATTATAGCAAATATTATTCACTAATTAAAGAATTGATGGATCAAGCAAGGAACCTACACCCCTCAATCTCTTTATTCTAGATTATGGTTTTGTGGGATTTTTTGAAATAAAAATATGCATTGCAACACATAAGTTTTCTTTCCATGTTTTTTTTTCTTTAGCTAGCTTCTGATAATGATTCAAATCTCAGAATTATTTTTAAGTGGGCAAGGACAGAAGGTTATTGATGTCATCAATTTGTCATTAAAAAGGAAAATACACCATGCGATGTGTGTTTGTCTCACTCTGAACCTCATTATGATGTATAATTACATTGCATCAATAAAAGTATTAAAAATAAAATTAAGTAAAACAAGAGCAATCCTCAGTTCAAAAAGGGGTTATAGTCCAAGGCATGTTTATAAACTTTATATTTAACACCTTTCACACTTACTGTGTGCCAGGCTTTACTCTTGAGTCCTTTACCAATATAACTAATTTATTTAATACTTAAAATAATCACAGGAAGTAAAAACCAGTATCTTCATTTTACATGTGAGGACATGGAGATACAGAGATGATAAGTCACTTTCTCAAGGTCACAAAGCCAGCAAATGATCAGATAATAGGTAGGGAACTAAAACTGCAAAAGTATGGCTCCAGGATTTTTTTTTTTTTTTAAGCACCACACCATGGAACTTAGATATACTTTCTTACCAAGAAAGTGTTATGAATAATTATAAAATTCTACAATTACCTACTTAAACCATACATTCTGTAGATCTATCAAAATCCTGCCCTTAGTTCCCAGCTCAGTACCCATCACAAAGTGCTCAGTAATGCTTGCTGAATTTAATATAGAACCAATTCTCCATTTATGATGTGAACACTAAGAAAGAATTTGGAGCATCCAAGAGCAGGAACCTAGATATTCTCCTCTCCAGTATTTCTTACATTGGTTTTGACAATTTGGTAGCAGTAAGGAACAGTGGCACAAATCTTTGGCAGCAGGTGACAGGTGGGGTCTTGTTTTTAGCAGCAGAGTAGCAACACAGAACCCCAGCAGCAAAACTGGGGAGAGAATCTGGGTTGTACTGCTGAGCTGCGGGATACAGCCACAATCTGTGACAAAAGGTATGGAAGTAGGTAGTGTCCTGGCAAGGTGAGCTCCTAGGGCCCAACTCCATGGAAACTGGGTCTCTAACTAGGGCAGCTGTTTGTAAACAAGATGGGAGCATAACCAGCCATCTGCAACCCAGAGACCACATCTAGGTCAACCCTTGGACAGTGAACACCTTTCCCTATTGTTTCTCAGTAGAAAAAAAAATGAAAATTATTTTTCTGACACTTTCTCAACATTGTGAAGAATACTTAATAGAATTCTTGCTGTGGTTATATGAAATACTACAAAACCTACACACTAAGTTCTTTAAGAGCAGGGACTATGCCTTGTCCGTTTTATTTCCAAGATCTAGCAGAATCTTTTTGCAATTCAGAATCGATGAGTTTATTCATCACTGTTGTATAAAATATAAACTAAATAAATAAGTTATAGAAAATAAGTAATAGAATAAAAAGTAGAATAATAAATAAATAGAATAAACAAGTAGTAAATAAGAATAAGTCAATAGAATTATTAGTGAATACCTGAATAGCAAATGAATGCAATTGAGGCAATTATGCATGGACAAGTAACTGGCTGATAGGAAATAACAAGGCCCAGCAACCTTGCTTCAAATTAAAACAGCTCCAGAGCCCTCCAAAGGATCAGCTGAGGCCTCCATTAAGACAGCATGGCAGTCAGTCGCTTCCCATGCCCAGTCCTGCCTTCCCCACTTCCTTACTGATCTATCTCCCCAGAAAACTCCCAGAGAAACCTCTGCACACATTTCTACCCATCTCAGAGTCCATTTCCAGGGAACAAGATTTAGCAAAATAGTATAATGTTACAATAATCAAAATGATATCTCACTAAGATAGGAACCAGCACCCCCAGGACTCTCCTGTATGTAAGAATGGCACTTTCTCATTAATTATGGAGAAGCTGGTTACTCAGTAAACGTTGATGAAATAATTAGTTATCCATGAGGCAGGGATGGAGGTGGGGGTGAGAGTGAGGAAGATGTTAAATATTTAATTTATATCACACACACACCAAGATAAATCCCACTAAGATTTCGGAAACATAAGAAAACAAAATTTCAAATACTTCAAATCTTTAAAAAGGAGTATTTATTGATTTGGGGGTTACTGGAGGCTTTTTGGTTAAAAAGAAATGAAGAGATAGATTTGTATCAAGAAAATAATTCCTAACAAGAAAAAAAACAAAACTAAAAGAAAAATTTTAATTTTAGTGAAATATGGTAAACACCTACCTTTACACCAAGGAGAACCTATGTAGCTAGTCAACCAGCAGTGTCCACATTTTTTATACTTTTATTGGCACATTATAGTCTCATATCAGTGATAGTGACATACATGCACACAGCACTTGGTGGGCTTTCCCCAGCTCCTTCCCGATAGCCCCCTTCCCAATACAGAATATTGAGATTGTCATTGGTATTCTCACATATGTACATGATGTCAGTGGAAGTGATTCCTTCACTGATCCCCCCCACAACCTTCCCCAAGACCACCTCCCTTGTTCCACTGGAGTTTCTCCTCCATTATCTAAAGTCCCTCTTATATTCCTATTACTCCTTAGCTTCTGCACAGGAGAGAAAACATATGACCCTTCACTTTCTGTGATTAGCTAATCTCACTTAACATAGTGTTCTCAAGGTCCATCCATGTTCCTGCAAATGACATAATTTTGTTCTTCTTTATTGCTGAGTAGAATTCCATTGTGTGGCATCATTTAAATTATCTTGTCCTGGCTGTGGTTTGGCGCCACCTGCTGTCTCCAGGAGGTAAGAACATTAGCCCAGCCTCTTGGGGTGGAAGGGACACGAAATGCCAATCACTTTAGGTCTGTATTTTTAACAGAGACCCCATGATAACAGGGGTTTTCACTGTATTTGTCTCGTGTGGCCATCAAAGGGATGATTTTCCCAACATATAAACATATCTATAAGTAAGGGATAACAATATCAATAAGAAACAGATACAGGATATACACAAGCAATTCACAAAATAGGAATGACCAACAAACATTACAAAGTGCCTGATACACAATAGCTCTAGTAATCAAAGTAAGGCAATTTAAAGAAATAAATGTCTTTTTATCAAAACAAGTCCTTTTTGTTTAATAATAAGAAATACCCAGTTTAGCAAGGTACTAGTACCTTGCTAGATGAAGTGTAAATTGACAAAACCTTCAAGAGAACAAGCCAGCAACAGAAACCAAAGCCTTTAAGAAGAGGGCATATCCTTAAAAGCAGCAGTTTTTTAGGAATTTATCCTTACATAATCAATTATTAACATACATCGATTTCTCTCAGCTGTGTTTATCATATGAAACCCTAGCCATAATAAAATATCCAACAATGAAAAATCAATAAGCTAACTTACAAAACACTCATCAAAAGGCCATCATGCAGCCATTAAGAATGTTCAAGTATTGATCTGAAAATATATAAATCATTTGCTGAGAAATGAAAAGTAGAGTTTCAAGACATTGTATACAGCATGACCTATTTTTGTAAGAAAATAATTGTATGCATGTTACATCCATGCTTACAAAAAAAAAAAACCTGTGTTCTTGCTTTAAAACTAATATTTAGCTGGGCATGGTGACACACACTTGTAAGCCTAGTACTTGGGAGGCTGAGACAGGAGGATCGTAGGTTCCAAGCCAGCCTCAGCTACTTAGTGAGACCCTGTTTCCAAATAAAGAATGAAAAATAGAACTGGGGGTGTAGCTCAGAGGTAGAATGCCCCTGGGTTCAATCCCCAGTACCCCACACACACACACAAAAAAAAACTAATATTCAAGCACTGGGTGGGGATTTCTTGACCAAAAACTTGCAGCTTCTCTAAGATAAGAGGTCCAAAGAAAGCTGGGGATGTAGGGATGGGTGGGAGGCCAAGCTCAGAGAGACAGAGTGCAGTATGGCCAGTGACTTGACTCAGCAATGACAGGAAGATGGGGAAGGGGAGCAGGCTGTCCTGCTCACACGACAATCTGGGATATACATGTCTGTGAAGTCTCTGAAGAGGATATTTTATCTGTCTAGTACCAAAAAATGTCTCAAAAGGACCTTTCAAGCTAAAACAATCCATTAATCTGTGTTTATTTGAATCTGACCTGACTTTGGACCATAGAGGACAAAGAAAGATGTCTCAACCCCTCCAAAGTTACTACTTGACCATTCTCTTAACTCTCTATAAACTGATAAAATGGTCTTCAGGAAAATTAGAACATCAGAGCTGTTTAAAGAGATTCTAAAGCACTCATATACAGTACGTACAAAGCCAAGTCATTTTCTCCCAGAACAAAATTTGGCAAAGTAGCCATGACCAAACAGATGCTTGCTGGTGGAGAAGAAGAAACAGTCAAACAGATGTGCTCAACTGAAACTATTAAGAGAAAGAAGAGAAGGTGGAGCTAGATGGCAGAATAGGACTTTTCAGCAACTATCCTCCTGCAGAAACATCAATTTAAACAACTATTCACACATGAAAATGCCTTCACACGCACTAAGGATATCAAGTGAGAGCGCACCTGGTTATAGCATAATAACAAAATGTGTGTTGAAAAAGGTAAAGGGACTGTTTTACATTATATGTGTAACCATTCCCCCTAACTTAGGCAGCACATCACAAAGAGATATCAACTGCTTGGGGAAAAGAGAGGTAAGTAAACATGAGACTTTGTGTTGGACCCCCAACACTGGGCCCACCACAGCATCCGGAAGATGCCCAGGGTCCCTGATTTAAGCTGCTACCTGCAAACTGCACCTCTAGACCTTCCCCAGAACCAAAAAAGAACCTGTAGCACCTGTGAGGTTGACTGGATCTGCAGTTCACATCACTGTCAGCCAACAAAAGCAGACAAGGGCCCCAGAAAAACTTCAGCAGCAGGCAGGCCTCAGAGATCACAAGGCTTTGGGTATGTCCCAGCATTGCACCAACCTTAGCAACTATGGGATTCCAGCCCAGTACCAGGCTGGCCACAGTGCTCCTTGGTTTAGGACAGCCCTGATGCCACAGTGGCCCCAGGTATAGTGACCATGTCAAATGGCCTATCTGGGATCTCTAGACAGGCTGACGTGTCCTAGTTTAAAGGACTTCCAAGATGAACCCAGTTCACAGAGACTGGAATAAGTACCTACTTCTTTAAATGCAATGCTATCAATACACAACCACAAAGATCAAGAAAAATCAGGAAAATATGACATCACCAGAGAGACAAAATAGCATGCCAATGACTGACCCTGAGTGATGGAGATGTGTGAACTGCTTGAAGAGGTATTCAAAATAATTGTTTTTAGGAAGCTCAGCAAACTTCAAGAAAATACAGAGGAACAGTTCAAAAAATGAGGCAAACAGTACATGGCCAGAATGAAAAATTTTACAGAGGTTGAAATTGTTAAAATATCAAATAATTCCAGCAACTCAGGAGACTGAAGAAGGAGGATCAAGAGTTCAAGGTCAGCCTGGACAACATAGTGATACTCTAACTCAAAATAAAAAATAAAATCAAACTAAAAAAATGCAATGAACTTGAAAAACACAATAGGGAGCATCAACAGAAGAATTGATCTAACAGAAGAACAAATCTGTGAACTTGAAGAAAGGTTATTTGAAAATATGCAGAGGAGGAATAAAAAGAATGAAAAGGCATGAAGAAAGTTCCTAGGATTTATGTGACAGCACCAAAGATCAAATGTTTGAGTCATTAGCATTCAAGAGAAAGAAAAGGAAAAAAGCAGAAAGCTTATTTAAAGAAATAATAGCAGAAAATTTTCAAAACCTGTAGAAAGATATAAATATTCAGGTAAAGGTAAGTGGAAGGTCTCCAACCACATTCAATCCAAAGATTACTTCCAAGGCATATTATAACCAAACTGTCAAAAATCAAAATCAAGCCAGGCACAGTGGCACACACCTGTAATCCTAGTTACTCAGTAAACTGAGGCAGAAGGATCACAAGTTCAGGGCTAGCCTCAACAACTTAGCAAGACCCTGCCTCAAAATAAAATATAAAAAGGGCTGGGGATATGGCTCAGTGGTAAAGCACCCCAGGGTTCAATCCCCAGCACCACACAAAAAAAAAAAAAAGGAATCAAAGACAGGGGATCCAAAAGCAGCAAGAAAAAAGAAGCAAATCACACATAAGGGAATTCAAATATGCCTCCTAGAAGATGTCTCAGCAGAAACTTCATAAGCCAGAAGAAAGTGGAACAATATATTCAAAGTGCTGAGGGAGTTGTGGGGGTACTGCCAACCAAGAAAACTGTGCTTAGCAAAACTGTCTTTCAGAAATGAAAGAAAGCTGAAGACATTCCCAGAGAAACACGACCAGACCTGTTTTACATGTGCTAAAGGGAGTTCTTCATGATGAAAGAAAAGGATGATAATGAGTAACATGAAAACATCTGAAAGCATAAAACTCACTGGTAAAAGTATATAGTCAAATTCAGAGTAATGGTGGAATATACATCACATATCCTCGTATGAAGGTTAAAAGACAAAACTATTGAAGCTAATAGCTATAATTATTTGCTATGTGATACACATTATAAAGAGATATACATGTGACATCAAAAATTCAAATGTGAGGATGAGAGTTAGTGTAAAGATTTTCTTTTTCTTTACAATAAAAGTTATTGGCTTAAGATATCCTTTTTTAACTATAAGAGGCTTTTCATAAGCCTCATGGTAACCTTAAAGCAAAATATATAATTGATAAACACACAAAATATGTAATTGATACACACAAAAAAAACTAAAAAGCATGGAATTCAAACATACCACTACAGAACATCTTTAAATCACAAAAGAAGACAGAAGAAAGGAACAAAGGACCTAGTAAACAACTAGGAAACAATTTTTTAAAAATGGTAGTAGTAAGTCCTATCTATCAATAATAACCTTCAAAGAAAATGGATTTAATTATCTAAAGATTTAGAGTAGCTGAATGGATTATTTTTTAAAGACCCAGCTATATGCTGCCTACAAGAGACTCACTTTACCTGTAAAGATACATATAGACTGAATGTGAAGGAATAGAAAAAGATACTTCATGCAAATGAAAACCAAAAGAACAAGAATAGCTATATTTAGTCAAACAGGCTTTAAATATAGAACTAAAAAAGAGACAAAGAAGGTCATTATATAATTCTAAGGGGGTCAGTAAAATGGTATAACAAGTATTAATGTATATGTACCCAATCTCAGAGTACCTAAATATATGTCATATCTCTTCATATGGATATATGAAGAGATATATTGCAATACAATTATTGTATGGGACTTCAACACCCCACTTCAGCAATGGAAATATCATCCAGACAGAAAATCAATATAGAAACATCATAACGAACATATACACACCATTCTATCCAACAGCTGAAAATATATATATTCTTCTCAATTGTGCATGGAACATTCTCAAGGATAGATCATATATTAGGCCACAAAACAAATATTAAAACATTTTAGAAGATTTAAATAATGTCAAATATCTTTTCTGACCACAATAGTATGAAACTAGAAATCAATAACAGAAGAAACTTGGGGAATTCACAAATATGTAAAAATTAAACAACATCCTCCTTAACAACCAATAGGTCACGAAGAAAATAAAAAGGAAATAAAGAGTTCTTGAGGCAAATAGAAATGGAAATGCAACCCACCCAAATCTATGGGATACAGCAAAATCAGTTCTAAGAGAGAAGTTTATGGTAATAAACATCTACATCAAAAAATAATGATCCCAAATAAACAACCTATAATTACACCTTAAGAAACTAGTAAAACAAAACTCAAGTTAGTAGAAAAAGTAAATAATAAAGATCAGAGCAGAAATACAAAATAGAGACTAAGAAGACAATCAACACTATGAAGTCACATTATTTTTTTAAAAATCAACAAGTCTTTAGTGAGACTAAGAAAAAAAGAAAGAAGCCAGGTGTAGTGGCACACACCTGTAATTCCAATACTTGGAAGGCTAGAACAGGAGGATCACAGGTTCAAAGCCAGCCTCAGCAACTCAGTGAGGCTCACACCAACTTAGTGAGATCATGTTTCCAAATTAAAAGGAAAGTCACATACATGCAGCTGACAAAAAGCATGGAAATGTACTTAAGGGAATAAGAACAAGAAGAAGAAAACCCTGTGGGTTTTTCTAAGTGTTTATTTATACACTGACTCATTAGGCATAAAATTTGAGGCAGTCATGGCTGTCTTAAACATTAAATGCCCTTCCCATTGGTCAATTCTGAAAAGACTCAGGGAAAATATAAGAACTTAATTTTAAAGCTGAATTTAAAAAGCAAAGAAGTCGGGCATGGTGGCACATGCCCAAAATCCCAGTACTTGAGAGTCTGAGACAGGAGGATCACAGGTTTAAGGCCAGCCTCAGCAACTTAGCAAGACCTTGTTTCAAAATAAAAAGGGCTGGGGATGTGGCTGAGAGGTAGAATGCCCCCTGAGTTCAATCCCCAGTACCAAAAAATATAAATAAATGAAAAGAGAGATGATGCCAGCATTCAAAATTATATCAAGAAGAAAAAAACTAAAACGGAAAACAAGATAGAATGCTTCAATCATCATGGGATCCTCAGTGAAGACCCAAATGTTCCGATATCCCAAAGGGCACGGTAAATAAAGCTGCCAAATGGAAAAAGCTACAACTCAGATAACAGCTACAGAAAAACTTCTCCTGCCCTGGGCCAAGTTCAGAGGCAAAAGATACTCTGAAACCTTGTCTTTTCTAGTTCTTTCCACATGAAGCTCTTTCCCCCAAGGCTTTTACATTTCTAAGCGCCATCAGATTTCTTCCACTTAGATATGCTTCCTTTCTTTATATTTTCTCTTAGCTGAATGCCAGCCTTTTTGAAAGCAGAATGATGCTATTCCATAATTTAAGAAGGGAGAAAAACCTGATGACTATTCTTCTAGTCTCCGGTATTTGCACACCATTTAATCATTAGTGTTTAATTTTCTTTGCTTTCATAGTTGAGGGAGGGATGAAGCAAAATGACCAACATATTATGTTCACAGTCATTTTCTTTTACCTACCTTAAGAGATTGTTACGACAATTATTCCCAGTTTAGCAACTTGAAAGCTTGCAAAACCCCTGTATCCCTTGAAGACCCTCAATCTAAAGCAAAATAGCATTGTCTACTGTGAAATGGGTACAGGTAGAGCATAAAAACTAATAACCCAAAGAGTGTATCAAGGGAATCATCACCTAACTTAACAATGCATCCCAGTAAGAGCAGTTTAGGGACAAATTAAGAAAAGGCAGAATATTGAATAACTAATGATTGACTATAAAGATTAAAACATAATTTAACAGGGTCTGCCAAGAGAGGGAAGGGCATTTTAAATAAGTCAACTACTTAAAGCTAAGGAGACTAAGAAATATTTTTGGAAGCCATCTATACTTTAAAAAAGAAAAAGACAACTTATTTCAAATTGTGGCAAAATATACATAACATAAATTTTATTATCTTCATTATTTTATAGGAAAAATATAAAATTTTACTAAAGTTTACAAATAAGGCTGGATGGAGGGATATAACACATTCTCATACATACAAGTGGGAAGGGAATAGATTATTCCAAATACAGTAACATGAAATTTTAAAACACTATATTGAGTACAAAATAAACATAAATGAATTAATATAATACAAAAGAAATTTATAAAGAAAAATAACGCTGTGTATTTTTTTTCTTTTTTTAATATCGTGTGTGTGTGTGTGTGTGTGTGTGTGTGTGTGTGTGTGTATTTTACTGGGGACTGAACCTAGGGGTGCTGTACCTCTAAGCCACACCCCTAGCCCTATTTCATTTTATTTTATTTTTTATTTTAAAACAGGGTCTCACTAAGTTGATGAGAATCTCATGACTTGCTGAGACTGTCCTCAAAGCTGTGATCCTCCTGTCTTAGTCTGTCAAGTACTGGGATTACAGGTGTGCAGCACCACACCTGGCTTAATATACTTTTATTGGTGCATTGTAGTCTCAGATCACCATGTCGTTCAGAGTGACATGGACACACATGCACAGAACACTTGGTGAGTTTCCCCTGTCCCCTCCCTCCCCATCTTAATTATTTTTAAGTGTACAGTAGTTCAATAGTGTTAAGTACACACACACTGTTGTGCAACTGATCTTCAGAACTCTTTTCAGATTGTGAAACTGCAAAGTGTTCCTCACATGGAAGACCATCTAAAAAGTCTACACCATGATGTACTTTCACAAACATCTCAAAGTCAATCACTAAACTGAACTTGAGAAGGAGGGAGGGCGAGGGTGTGGAGTGGGAATTGGAAAATGGGGAAGGGTTAAATGAGAAATGTGTGCATGTATGCCTTTACCAGCTTGTACCTAACAAAGATGTATGATTACAATGCACCAATAAAATAAATAAATAGTCTACACCCATTAAATAACCCCTCTATCTCCCACCCCCGTACTCCCTGGCAAAGCAGCACTTTACTAGTCTAGGAATCTCATAAAAGTGGCATCATACAGTATTTGTCTTTAAAAAAAATACTTTAAACCAGAGAAACTACTAGCAGAGATGACAAGAAACAATCTATATACAAACGGAAAAAACAACACGAAGCAGAAAGCGAATCTGGAGGGCTCCACATTTCAGAATCTATACAGTGACCCCAATCATAACATGAGTTACCAGAAGTAGATCCAGACCCTCTTTTCTAAATAGGAAAAAAAAAAAAAAAAAAAAACAGAAAAAGCTAAGCGAAGAGTAGATGGAGGAAACTCAAGATTTCAACACCTGTGAAATGACTCCAGAAACAACACGGCTTATTAAAAGTGGGTTCAAAGCCAGGTGCAGTGGCGCACACCTATAATCCCAGCACTTGGGAGGTTGAGACAGGAGGATCGCAGGTTGTTGTAATCATTCTACATCCCACCTCCATGGCTGTAGAAGCCTTTGCTAGCATCGCTGCCGAAGCCAAAGCCCCCGCTAAAGCCAGCCCCAGCAATTTAACAAGACACTCAGCAACTTAGTGATGCCCTGTTTCAAAATAAAAAGGGCTGGGGGTGTAGCTTGATGATAGAATGTCCCTGGGTTCAATCCCCAGTACCCAATAAATAAGTAAATAGATAGATAGATAGATAGATAGATAATGATAGACAGACAGATCTCTTCTTCAGCATTTCTAAAACGAAGACAGAAGAAATCAACGTCTCTTCATTTCCTAAGACTTGATTCTAAAGAAAGGAGTTGCTGTTGTTTTATCAGAAATAAAAAGCATACTTAAGCATGAAATTGACCAAATTATGTTAAGTGCATGCACAGATATGAAACGAAAAATCTCCGTATTATATATATTCATACTGCTCCAATAAAAATATTTTTTAAAAAGAGAGAAAAGCATAGTTGAGGCATAGCACCAATTACAACAACCTAATTCTGATCTACTATAAGCTGCCTGAAAACTTGTCTGATCTTTCTTAGACATTACTTTCTTGAATAAATGTATCCCTGAGGTCTACTAACACTTACATGGAAGACTATTGTCTATTTAGGTTTTTCTTATTAACAGTAAAAACTATCATTTGATCTCAAAATAAAAAGAAAGCAACAAACTAACCACACACACGTCAACAAACCTCAATAATAGCTGATTAAAATAATCAAGGAGAAGGATGCTTAATTTGATCTGAAATGAGCACTGATGTTACACCTAATTTCAACTTTTGACAGCAAAATGAACAAAAAGTCACATCTTGGAAAATTTTCATCCTCATACTAAGTACATTTGAAAATCTGGGGCTATCTCCTGCCATTGGGAAATCCTAAAGCAAATTCAATGGAAACATATTTTCAGAAAAGAATTACCAGACATCAAAACCTCTGAAAGATTAAAACAGTAATTCTAATTTTTTTTTTTTTAGCTTTTGCTTTGCTCCACCTTATTTTCTTTTTCTCAGTCTCGTAAATGCCCCAAGGCTCTGACCCAGCCTCAGAAAAAAAAAAAGCCAGTAGAGTGGGTTCATGAAAAGAAATTATCCAATTAAAGATTCTCAAAACTGTAACACGGATTAAGAAGTGACAAAGGAAAAAGGAACACCCTAAAAGTGTGTATATAAGTTAGGACAGAAAGGCAGCCTCCTACAGGCCCTTGCCTTCTCCTCTCCCACTCACCGGGGTGAACCTTTGCAGGAGCAGCATGGCTTGTTCTTCTCGAGTGTCCTGCAGAGCTGGGGGCAGTGGCTTCAGCAGCGGAAGTAGATGTGGTCTGGGAGGCAGCTCTGCCCGGAGCTTCCGAGGAGGAGCCGGCACTTGTGGCCTGAGTGGGGGATCCAGCGGTGGCTTTGGAGGTGGTACTGGAGGGGGCTTTGGGAGTTGCTCAGCAGGGGGGGGCTTGGGAGCAGCCTGGGGCTCTGGGTCTGGCTTTAGCAGGGACTCTGGCTTTGGTGGGAGCTCTGTGTTCAGCAGTAGTGCTAGTAGAGGCTTCTACAGCCATGGAGGTGGGATGGCAGGTGGCTTTGGTGGTGGCCTTGGCGATGGGGGACTTCTGTCTGGAGGTGAAAAGCAAACCATGCAGAACCTCAACGACCGCCTGGCCAGTTACCTAGACAAGGTCAGAGCCCTGGAGGAGGCCAACACTGATCTGGAGAATAAAATCAAGGCATGGTATGACAAGTTTGGCCCTGGGTCTAGAGATGATGGTTCTGGAAGAGATTATAGTAAATACTATTCAGTGATTGAAGATCTCAGAAACCAGGTGAGACACTCTCCATGCTCAGTTTCTATAATCTTTCACTTTTATGTAGATCATCAACTCTAATGAAAACTTTAAGTCAAGGAATGATTTGAAAGCATATTTGCTTGTGGTATATGCATAATGTGACCTGATATGTGTTCATTATGACAATCCTGTGTACGGCGTCCAGCTGCATCACTTTTTTGTTTGCAACTCAGGTTTGACTATTTCTCCGTAAGAGAAATTTTTATATATTATGCCAAGCAGCTAACTAACAGGTATGTAGAAGAGTGGTGGCAATAAATAAATAAATACTAGGTTAATCTAATTATTTCATGATTAATTCTGACAAGCTGGCAACACATTAGTATTTTGTTAGGTTTAAATAGTCTGTAAGACTGGTTTTCTTCCTAGAGAATGTAATGAAAGCTAAAATGTGTAGTCACTGTTGTATGGGACTTATATTTTAATGGCATTTTTTTTTTCTAAGTGAAGTTAAACTTTTGTACTATTTTCTGTAAGAGTTCATGGGATAACTGATCTTCCAAGTAGCAGAAATAGGCAGAGGGCTGTGTTCTGTAAGACACTGTTCTGTGCCTATTCTAATAAGTGTACAAACTGTTACCCTTTTGCAGAAAGATGTACTCCTAAATATGCTAGTCCTAAATATACAGGTGTCATTGCTCATAAGTTTGCAAGTGAATTCACCTTTAAGAGCAATAACTCAGGAGATATCTACTCTATTGATAGGTAGGTGTGCAGACACAAGGCAAAAGTCATCTGTGACCCATTCACTATTATCCTCTGCTCTAGATCCTCACTGCCACGACTGAAAATGCTGGGACCATTTTACAGATTGACAATGCCAGACTGGCTGCTGATGACTTCAGACTGAAGTAAGATACGTGAAAACTTCAAAACAAGTACTACAAGAAAAATAAAACTCGATTCTTTTGCTATGAGAATTTTTTTACATATCTTTCAGGGGATTGTGATCTAAACTCAATTCACAAACATCCCAAGGATAATAGAAACCACCATTCCACCCCCCAAAAAATGATGTGAATTAGGGATAAGACTTTTGTTATAAAATGACCAGACCTGATTAGAACTAACATTAGACCTCTCTTTTTCTTTATGGAGGAAAAACTTAGCAGCTTTCATTTATCAAAATGCTCAGAAGTGCAGGCTCTCCGGATCTGCAAGACAGGGAGGTGGAAACGTGTCAGGCCCGCTCACTGATTGTGCTGCCCCTTCCAGGTATGAAAACGAGCTGTGCCTCCGGCAGGGCGTGGAGGCCGACATCAACGGCCTGCGGAGAGTCCTGGACGACCTGACCATGACTCGCTCGGACCTGGAGATGCAGATCGAAAGTCTCACGGAGGAGCTGGCCTACCTGAAGAAGAATCACGAGGAGGTAGGAACAAGTTCCACGTGAATGGAATTGATTTTGATGAATTTCCCACCTCCGACGACCAGAAAAAAGAATAATAGTGAGCATATTATACCCGAACTTGATTTTGTTTTTCTCTCCTGTGTCCTAGTTTGGGATTTTTGTTAGCCAGGCACATTTGGGGGTGTTGTTGCTTTGCTATCTGCAGCACCGTGTTCTTTTTCCCTTTGCACTAGGAAATGAAGAGCATGCAAGGGAGCTCTGGAGGGGACGTGACCGTGGAAATGAACGCCGCCCCAGGTACCGACCTGACCAAGTTACTCAATGACATGAGAGCACAGTATGAGGAGCTGGCTGAGCAGAACCGCCGGGAGGCCGAGGAGCAGTTCAACAAGCAGGTACGGTATCTCCCCTGCGCCTCTAAGCCCACTGCCACCCAGGAGCCACTTCTGCCTCCAAGAAATGCATTTTCTTTCTCTTCAGAGTGCAGCCCTGCAAGCACAGATCTCTACCGATGCTGGAGCAGCCAGTTCTGCCAAGAATGAGATCACAGAACTGAAACGGACCCTGCAAGCCCTGGAAATTGAGCTTCAATCCCAACTGGCCATGGTATGTGCAGACAGCTCTTCACAGTCACCAGCGGGGAGTGAAGCAGATAGAGTTTTCTTTCTTTGCCAAGAGGTTTGCGGGGCACATAATATGAGCAGGGTTCAGGAGGACTGTATTGTGGTTCTAGAAAGCATAAAGCAGTTTAAAGACTCTATTTTCACAAAAGATTAAAAGAGTAAGGTCAACAAAAATGATAAAACAATAGATGTTGCTGGGTGCAGATACACTTCTAGAACATATAAAATTGCTTTTTTTTTTTTTTTGATGCTGAGGATTGAACTCATGGACATTCTACTTCTGAACTACACCCCCAGCCCTATTTTATTTTTTATTTGGAAACAAGGTCTCACTAGGTTGCTGAGATTCTCACTACATTGCTGAGGCTGGCCTTGAACCTGTAATACTGCTATCTCAGCCTCCCAAGTACTGGGATTATAGGCATGCATCACCATACCCAGCAAACTTGCATTTCTTTAAAAAAAAATTCATTGATTTATTTTAATCATGACTTTTTTTTTGTACTGAGGATTTAAATCATGGGCATTCTCTCTCCAAGGTATACCCCCAGCCCTTTTTATTTATTTGGTTTTTTTAATTTTTGAAACAGAGTCTTGCTAAATTGCTAAAGCTGGCCTTGAACCTGCAATCCTGTCTCAGCCTCCCAAGTTCTGGGATTATAGGGGGTGCCACCATGCCCGACCTTATCATGAATTTTTTGTATTTACTTTTTCTTTTAGAAAAGTTCCCTGGAAGGGACCCTGGCAGACACAGAAGCTAGCTATGTGTCTCAGCTGTCAGAAATCCAGATGCAGATCAGCAGCCTGGAGGAGCAGATCTGTCAGATTCGTGGCGAGACAGAATGCCAGAATGCAGAATATGAGCTCCTGCTGGACATCAAGACCCGCCTGGAGATGGAGATCGAGACCTACCGCCGCCTGCTCGATGGAGAGGGAGGGTAAGGGAACATCAGGCACAGGCTGAATTGCAAACTTGGGTGAAATTATTTTATGAAACCAAAAAGGCACAGGGAGGTTGGACATGTAGTTATAATGTAGTAAAGTCACAGACACGGTCCAATCAAATGACATCCAAGGCTTCATCATGGAGAATCCCTGGTATGGAGGGTTTCTCCTACCTTTGCAAACTGTAGAGGAAAACACAGTTCTTTTTTTCTCCAGTTGTTCTGGCTTTGGGGGATCTGATTATAAAAACACAGGATCCAGGAATGTGGCATCGGGTGACTCAAGATCTGGAAGCGGTTCTGGTCAAGGAAGAGGTAGACTTTTTTTTTTTCTAATGTTGATGATAATTTTGTAATTTAAAAGTAGAGACATGCTTTGCCTGTCATATTAAAGTGTATGCCATAATCTTGCCCAGAGAGAACATAATGATGACTATAATTGAATTTTTCTTGATATGTGTTGCTGTGAGTTTCCAGACTGACCGTGTGATCCCATGATTTGCAGACCCCAACAAGACTAGAGTCACTAAGACCATCATAGAGGAGGTGGTGGACGGCAAAGTGGTCTCATCTCAAGTCAGCAATATTTCAGAGGTGAAAATAAAATAAGCAGTTTCCAGGTCAACAAGAGTGTCTTTCAAAGAAAAAAAAAAATCGAGAAGGACACAAGTGAAGAAATCGCACTATTCTAGCCATCTTTCTGGAAATCTCCAGGGAAATGTTTCAGTCCAGAAATAGATTGGTAGCTGATTTTTCTGCATCCTCTTATTTCCTTATTAGAATACTCTTGAAAGTTGAAATGACAACCCTGCTCTGTTTCTATGCTTCAATAAACTTACTTTTGCAACTTAATGAAATTATTCCTGGATTTTTTTTTAAGAAAGCCAATATCTGACCTAGAAATAAAACTAATCAATTGTGCTCAAACTGCATCATTATGTAACTAATCTTAATTCATTATTTATATATACCTTCTTCATAAAATCAAGATTATAACCATCTGGCATGTGAGCATTTTTAACAACATCACATAAGAACTGAATGACACTATAGATGAAATGAGAACTCAGTATACCTGATACCATAGGCAACAGCTTAGCCGACAAAGAAGAATGAGATTATTTGAATAATTGACTTTAGCAAGAAATAATGCGTGGTTTCTTTACGGCCATCGCCAAAAAAAAAAAAAGAAAAAAAAAGAAACATAAGCTATGCCTCCCACTTCAGGAAGCTTCCAGGAGGTGGGAAGGAAAACTAAAACATGAAGAAGACACAGAGGAATAGAAAGGTGTTAATGGTAAAGGGCTTATTTCACAACATTCACACGAAGTGCCACCAGAATCAGCCATGGCATGTTTGTAGGGCATTTAGAAGAAGGGCCAAATAAAAAGCTTTGGGAAATAAGGTTGGCTAGGTGATATGGTGCCAGGTCTCTTAAAACCCTGAAAGCCCTAAAGAGAAGAGCTGCTCCAGTACTCATTCCTTTGCCAAATCAAACCACATCTCTGGCCAAAAGCTGTCACTTGGATGAGCTGGTGGATTTTCTTTCCCCTCCCTCCCTTACTGAGGTCTTTTACCCTCAGCAATGGGTGTCATGGCCCCGTTCTCTCACTTCTGTAGTATCCCTGAAGCCACATGGCTCCATCTCATCTTGCTTGGGATGATAAAGCCCATTAAGGTAGAGCAGAAGGTGGCACAGGTCACAGGAAGAACCAGACATAAGACCAAGTCAGGCTGAGTAAAGACATTCCCACTTAGGGAATTTCAAATAACCAGATGACAAATTAGAGAATCACCTCCACAAGCCAGACCTCAAGAAAAGAACACAGGACATGGCATAGAAAGCCACATTTAAGCCAGGAGTAGTGGTGCACACCTGTAATCCGAGTCCTTGGAAGGCTGAAATAGGAGGATCGCAAGTTCAAAGCAGCCTCAGCAACTTAGCAAGGCCCTCAGTAACTTAGCTAGACCCTGTTTCAAAGTAAAAAATAAATAAATAAAAGTAAAGGGCTGGGGGTGTAGCTCAGAGGTAGGGTGGCCCTGGGTTCAATGCCCAGTATCCAAAAAAAAAAATAAACAAACCAAATTTAAAGTTATAAAAGGATGACCCTGAACATAATTCATGCAATATGAGCCTTCAGTAAGAGCTGTATGAAAATATGAAACCTTAATATCCAAAACAAACAAAAAGTGCCATTATTCATCTTCTAGACACATTGAAAGAACAAAAACAAACCTCTGAGTGCACTGTAACTTCTTCTTCAATCTCTTAGAACAAAGTTAATAGCTAAGCATAAAACCACTGCTCAAGGAAAAGGGGGAATATTGTCTTGTCAAACAGATTTCTTACCAAATCATTACAATATCTAAAATCCTGAATATCCCTTTTCCACTGAAAAATTAAGAAATATGTAACTACAAGCATGAACCAGCTGGTCCAGCCTAGATGCTTCCATAAGTGAAAACCCATTCTGCACAATTTCCGGTTCCTAGGGCCATCATAGCCACCCCAAGGAAGCCTCTCTCCAAGGGTCTCCATAGATCTAGCTTTCTAGCTGTGGGTCCTGACACAGCCTAAGTTTCTGGCTAGTCGTATGCTCACGTCAAGGCAAAATGTGAGGCGACTAAAAATCACGTGGTGGTGAAAAGGCTCACTCTGTATTTCCTTGGCCTGTGTTAAGATGCTGCATTTATACTAAAGGATTATTCATAGATACAGAAAAAATCCAACTCATACGTACCAAAATACTGATACACAATAGAAGGTGTTGCTAAGAACATCTTCGATTTCTAATACTGAAACTAAATTGAACCATTTGGGGATTATGAAATTTATAGTACTGAATAAGATGTTAAGAAGAGAATATTCATTACTGCCTGTCCAGAAATTCCTTTAGAGCAACACAGCATGAAAATGTCTATTCTGAAACTCTCAAGTTCAGCTCTCTGGTCAATTGTAAACAAGAGGAGCGCATTTCTTTCTTCCAAGTGGACTTACCCATAAGAAGGAAAAGCCAGTGCCTGCATGCATACGGATTTTCATTCATCGACTTTTGATCCAGAGACTTATAGAGTTGTTCTTATCTTTCTGACCTCAAGGGACAATGGACAAGAAGAGTAAGAATGCTAGAAGTGGCATCTGTCATCACAGATTAGAGAAAGATGTAGAGCAGGCAGCACAGAGGAAACAGGTAAAGGATTTGAGGTTCTAAGGAAAGAGGCCGCCCAAACATGCCTAATGACCTCATGGAATTAGACAGTGTTTGAACAAGAAGAGACAAAGGGGTAGATATAAGTCACTCAAAATGTAGCTCAAGTAATATTATCCAAGCAATCTCCCCAAGTAACAAAATACTACAAGTAATAAGTCAGTTTAAAAAATTATTAGTGGCCCAAATATGACACCTAAATAACAGAATATATTGGTTAAACCCCGTTAAAAACAACTTAATCATTTGTAATATCAATGACTACATGAAATGATAAGGTAGAAAGAAGCAAACATGGAGATCACACTTCAACCACTTTTTTTTTTTTTTTTTTTTTTTGCGGTACTGGGGATTGAACTCAGGGGCATTCTACCTCCGAGCTACACCCCTAGCCCTATTTTTTATTCTTTATTTTGAAACCAGGTCTCACTAAGTTGCGGAGTGCCTCACTAGGTAGCTGAGGCTGGCCGCGAACCCGGATCCTCCAGTCTCAGCCTCCCGAATGCTGGGATTACAATCATGCGCCACCACGTCTGGCTTCAACCACTTTTTTTTAACATCAGCACTTAAATGGCATAAAAAGGACAAACCCAGGGTGCATCACAGAGCTGTCCTGTGCACAAAGCTTGGGCTCCTAGAAACAAGGAGTGATGATGTGTTTATTTTGTGAACTGAACCACAAAGAACATTAAACAAAAGGAGAGCTCATAACACAGCTGCAAAAGAATACACACGGCATGGCTCAAGCTTGCTTCTTAAGGACACAGTAGAGCTAGGCAGTGCTGTGGTTTATCGATGGTTTAATGTGTCCCCCAAAGGTCCATGTGTTGGAAGCTTGGTCCCCAATGTAACTATGTTGGGAGGTGGGACCCAGTGGGAAGTCCTTAGGTCAATTGGAGGCCATTCCTTTAGAAGAGGTACCAGTCTCTCTCTGGCTTCCAGTTTTCAATGGAATCTCTCCTCCCACACTCACTCCAGCATTGCCATCTGCTCTGCAGCAATACAGCCAAGGGGACCCTCATCAGAACCTATACCATGCTTTGGGACTTTTAGCAGCCAAAACTTTGAGCTTACTAAACCTCTTTTCTTTATAATAAAGTTAGCCTGATTCAGGTATTTAACTAACAAAAAAATGGATTCGTACATATAGGATCCAAATGATCTAAAGAGGAGCAAAGCACTTCTTATGTGTGTCAATACCTTGTATCTGTGTGCTTTATTTCAATTAATCCACAAACCTAAGATGTAGGTATTACTGTCCCTATGAAGCTTGAAGAGACCAAATTAGTTGTTCAAAGTCACAAGGCAAGTAAAGGAAAGAATTAGAAGTTGAAGCCCAGTCTTCCCAATTCCACACTCTGTGTTCTTTGTACTCTAGGAACATAATGAAGTTCTGTGGTGTCATATCCTAAACTCACACCTTGGCCCAGCTCTGTGAAATGTACCCAAAAAGTACTACATATATTTCTGTCCTTCCAAAATTGTTTCTCCCCCACCTAAAGCAAAGGGGCAGGCTTCAAATTTTTTAGAACAGCTTTCTAACTACATAAAGAGGAAAAAGCGGTTGAAGTTAGAGACAAGAACTATCAAGAATGCCCCTTGATCTGAATTCTGAATGAAAATAGGATACCAAACGTTCCTTTGACCATTAAAACTGAAGCTGGATGTCAAGTCAAGGGCAAAACCAGGGATATGAACTTTCTAAATAGCCAGAGGAGCATCGTCATAACCCCTTAATAGCAGCAAAGGTGAAGGGTGAGACCGAGGGGTGAATGTCTTATTGGAGGCTAAATTTTTATGAGCAGAAAGTAGATATGACATGAAATCTAAGCAAAAGCCATTCTAAAATTGGTATAGTAATAAAGTGGTAGATCTTCTGCACAGGAATTTATTAAAAATTCTTTTTGATTTATATATTTTGAGGAACATAATCAAAGTTTTCAAGCATTCTCTCTCATCCTTAAAAAACCTGTACTATCACATTCATAACTGAAATTATTAACCCTGGAAACGTTGTGGACAAAACTTTTCATAACTATCACAACCTCCATCAGTTAATTAATTAAACGTGCCTTCATCTTTAGAAACATACACTGCCTTTAGCTTTTCTCATGACTTGCATCTATCTGTAAATAAATTATTTCAAATAACCTTTTTGTTAATTTGCCTAACACCAAGAAGCCAGAGTAAAAAAGAAGAAGAAATAAAAACTACAGAGATTCCATCTAATTCAAGTTAGAATGGCAATCGTCAAGAAAACAAACAAAAATAAATGCTGACGAGGATGTGGGGATAATGGAACACTTATACACTGCTGGTGGAATTGTAAATGAGTACAAGCACTAAGGAGACCAGTATGGAGGTTCCTTAGAAGACTAAGGATCTAGGGATGGAACCACCCTATGACCCAGATATACCACTCCTTGATATCTTTCCAAAAGAATTAGAGTTAGAATACTAAAGTGATACATGCATACCCACGTTTATAGCAGCACAATTCACAACAGCCAAGTTGTGGAACCAATCTAGGTGTCTGCCCACAGATGAATGGATAAGGAAAATGTGGTATATAACAAATGGAATTTTATTCAGCCATAAAATGAATAAAATTGTGTCCTTTGCAAGAAAATGGGTGCAACCAGAGAACATCATGCTAAGTGAGATCAGCCAGGCTCAGAAAATGGAGGGCCACTGTTCTCTCCCATATGTAGAAGCGAGAGAGAAAAGAGGAAAGAAAAGAGACTGCATGAAAATGAGGAGAGACCAGTAGAAGAGTGAAAGGGGACTGAGGGAAGGAGGAAGGGTGAAGGAAAAGGAAGCGTGAAGAAGGAAAGAGACAAACTACAGTGCTATGTTTGTATATGTTATGTATACGATCACTCCAATCACAGTAGCATGTACGGGGAGGGAGAAAGCGAGGAGTGGGATGCATAGGAAAATACATCAAAAAATCTTGTGTGCATACAGGAATGCATCACTTTGAATCTCACCATGATATATAACTATAATGTACCAATAAACATTTTTTTTAAAAAGAGGCTAGATTTTTAAATCTCCATGAAGCCTTTTATGCAAACGAGGGCTTTGTTGCGCCTTGTCAAGATGAGGTAATTTTTTCTTTCCCCACTGGGTATTGTTCCACACCCAAAAGTTTCCATGAAGACCCAATATCAGAGCTTGTAATTTCTATCACAATCATAGCAACATAAAATCAGAGTTTTAACGAGTTGGGCGGCGGCTTTTACTCAAGCCTTCTACCCAGAACAGAAATTCTGAAAGATTACTCTAGATCATACTCTGATTCGATGGTGCCTAGAGCTTGGAAAATTCATGACTTTGTAGGCATCCCATTCTATTTAAGAACGGACACCAAGTTAGAAATGTTTTCCTAATTTCAAGCCAAATCTGTCTCCCTCCAGGACAGACTTCCAGCTCTTTGATCCTGATTCAGGCCTTCAGAACTATTTTTAAGTGGCCATTGTGTCATCTCTTCTCTAGTCAAAAATCCCAGTTTCTTTGGCTGTGTCTCCTCTGACATTGTTTCCATACTCTTCATTATCTGGGCCACATGTTTTGGATATAATGGACATATTTACAATTAAAATTCCCTCTGAGATATGGCACCTAGAATTGGTGCCATAGGATTGAGAGGCATCAGGGCTGGTCTCTAGGCTTTGTTAGACTTCTTACACATTGACACTAGCAGCCATGTCATGCTCACAAACTGTGCAGTTGGAATTTACCCAAAGACACTTTATCCTTCGTCTGATATTTTGTTAACTCAGAGAATTTAAAAAAAAAAAAAAAAAAAAAACTAGGGATTTAACCCAGAGGCACTCTACCACTGAGCTACATCCCCAGCCCTTTTTATTTTCTATTTTGAGACAGGGTCTCACTCAATTGCCCAGGCTGGCCTTGGACTGGCCATCCTCCTGCCTCAGTCTCCCATCACTAGGATTACAGGCATGTGCCATCACACTCATATAATTTCATCTTTTAATTCTTATTTTACAAAATTTTGCTCATTTGGGGTCACCATTTCAGCCTGAAATATCTTTTAATATGTATTTTCAATTCTCTCATTCAGCATATTGAATATAGCTTGTGTTTTTTTTTTAAAGCAACAACAAAAACTAAAATACAAGTAGTAATACACCAATGGCCCTACACTTACCAAATACAACAAGCAGCAGCTTGACATGAGTGTTGCCTAAATATATCATCTGAATATTTTGTTATAAGAATGTGTTGTTTCAATTTAACAAAAGTTTTAAGAAATGTTTATTTAATGAGCAGGATGCTAAAAGAAGCAGGAATAAACTCAGGCTCTGCTTAAAGTAAAATGAAGGCCACAAAAAGAATATCAACTGTCACAAAATTTATTTACACACACACACACACATACACACAAAAATACTGTTTCTCTGTGTGTGGCAGCTTTTGTTAAAGAGGATAGAGAAAGGAAGGTATTTGTGTGCCTCTAAATAAATAAGAAACTCTACCAGGTTTAAAAATAATTAAGCAATCAGAGAGATGCAAATCAAGACTACCTTGAGATTTCACCTAACTCCAATCAGAATGGCAACTATCAAGAACACAAACAACAACAAATGCTGGTGAGGGTGTGGAGAAGTGGGAACCCTAATACATTGTTGGTGGGATTGCAAATTAGTGCAACCACTGTGGAAAACAGTATGGAGGATCCTCAGACGAATGGGAATGAT